>JAYKXP010000154.1:0-103689 GCA_037176845.1 Paramarasmius palmivorus
CCCCTACCCTAACCTTACCCCTAACCCCTTAACCCCTAACCCCATAACCCCTAACCCCTAACCCCTAACCCCTAACCCCTAACCCCTAACCCCTAACCCCTAACCCCTAACCCCTAACCCTAACCCCTAACCCCTAACCCCTAACCCCTAACCCTAACCCCTAACCCCTAACCCCTAACATTATCTTATTTAAACTTATAATATTATTTTTTTATTTATACTTGTTTATATCTGCTTATACATCTTCAAATACACATAAACAACCCTCTGCATCTTCAAATTATCCATAACACACTCAAAATCAACTCATACTATACAAATCACTGCTTTATACTCTCCATTTTCCTCTTACACTCACACAGCGGGTTCTCTCATGCTCGTTATACACTCTACACAACTTCTACTCACTCATACTACACATATTTTTAACGGTTTTCATCCAACGGGGCTTATATACTACTCAACTGTAACTACCGGTCTTCTTGACTAACATACTACAGCTTATCTTGCATCTTTATATACTCTATACTATCTGTACTTCACTCATGTTCAACGTCTGACTGCTGGACACACACCATCAATCATTACACTCAATATCATCTTCATTTCAACTTCTTCCTCACTCATGTTATTACCCATCGTAAAACTTGCTCAAATTATATTCACTCCCATAACCTCCCTTTAACCCGTACATATCTATTCTTTATCACACAACTTTCCTTTTCTCGTGAAACTCCGTCACTGTTGCATACGGGGAAAAATATATTTTTCAGTTTGCCATCGGGAAATTCAATGTTGTCAAAATTTCTCGAAAAAATTTGTGTCACTCCGTAATGATGTATACTTCGCCAGTCAGCTTTTATTCCATCATAAAAATCACTTGCAGTCTTGTACGGGACAATTTTTACTTTCTGTCGGGAAAATCTCAAGTCGTAATACAACTTTCTACTCTGATGCAGAACCTTGGTTTACCCGAAACTGCACACTTGGATGGGGGCAGGTTCACTGCCACTCAGCGCTTAAATGGGGGGCAGGTACACTGCCACACACTCTTCATCACATGCTCTTACTAATTTTCACTGTTTATGTAGCTTTTACATCAATTTTACATTATGTTCAACGGAATTCTAATAATAGATATATCGTGGAATGGTCAAGAAGGTGTCGTAGCGGTGGTGAGGAAAGAAAACAACGTCGAAGAATGTTATGTTGATTGGCGGGGTGTATTTGTTGTTCATGGTTGAGCTTGACGTTGAACTCGAGTTTTATGCCACTACAGCTAGACTAAAGTCTGAACTGTATTTGGGTTGTCTGGTAGGTTTATATTGGTGAGCAGTGGGAGAACACGGAAAGAGCGACATTCCAGGTTTTCGGTGGCGGCGGTGAGGAATTGGGCGTGACGAACGCAATGAGCAAGTCGTGACGATGTCGAGGAGGGCCTAGCGGAGATGAGACAGTAGAGAAGTCGCAAAAGACATCTCTGGAGGGATGATGTGGTGGCGTCACAGTGATGTTCGAGATGCTATAGGGGGAAGAAACTATCAGTACCACAAAATAGAATAGAAAAGTTCAGTACGCACCTGGTACCTTCTTACCAAATTCAGTTCACTCAACTCATTTCCTTCCAACGCTGCACCTTGAATAGTCTATAGAATAAGTGGATCAGTACTTTGAAAACAATAAAGAACAAGAATACCTTTGAAGGCCGTGGTCACGGTATAAGAGAGCAACTTGACGTGACGCAAGGTCACATCGTCGAAAGGTACAAACAGTGAGCGAAAAGCCCAACGTCACGGTACTGACGTTTTAGAGGTCACAGAACACGATGGTGATGTCAGGGAGGACGCTAGACATCATCATCGTTAACGGTTGCACATTCGCTGTCACCTTTCCAAATCACCATGGCCTGACATTCACAGCCTTCTGAATAGCCTCTGGTATTACGAGAGCGACGAAGTAATCGCTCTGTTCATATCCAGAGGCTAGGGAGTATCTGGGATGCTGGGTGATGGTGATAGGTATGGGTGGCGAGCTGCAGGTCGGGGTGACGCTGACGTTCATCGTCAACGTCGTATTCGTGTTGAGCACCTGCCAAACCTCCAGAGGCCTGACTTAGCATATATCGGAGTCGTCGGTTGTGAGCACATTCGAAGGTCTTCAATGACTGTTCCTGGTTGGCATCTTTTGAACGTGTGGAGTGGTGGTGGCGATTTGAGCGTGGTTCAGGGTAACATAGTGAAGATATAACCTGTGAAAGTGAGAAAATGCAAGGAAAAAAGGGAACGGACACGCACCTAGTACCTGTACATCAACAGGACCTTTACCCGCTCTCCCCTTCTTCGTCCCTCACCCTTCCGAGGAATGTTGATAGCCGTATATAGTCCTGTAGTAGTAATTTAGAGACGACGAATGGAAGAAAGTAGATGGGACATACCTGCAATCGTCGTCGTCACGGTTCTATGCCGGTCTGACCGAGCCCAGGCCACATCTGTTCCTCGACACACTGTAGTATAGATAGATAAAAGAAGAGCAAAAAAAACTGACCTTGGGCATCTAGGTTTCGTCGCGGACGATGATGAGGGTTGGAGTACGGGGTATACAGGACGTTGTTTGTGAGATCGAGGTACTGGCGGTGCCAGCATTCATCGCCGACGTCGTAGTCACACCCAGGAACCCCAAACGCTCCCGGACAACTAGTTTAGGTAGCTTTGGAGCCGTTGTTGGCATTGTGGTTGGTGTTTTTGGTGTTCGGCAGTGTTGGTGTTGGATGTTGTTGAATGCTTCGAGGACGGATAATGGAAGGTAGGAAATGCTAAATAGAAAGAATATTACCTGCAAAAGAGAAAGCAAAGTAAGAACGTGCAAGAAAAAAGACGACGACCACGTACCTTGCACCTGTTACCTCGACCGTTCTCTCTCCTTCCTCGACGCCCATCCCTTATCCTAATCCCAATAGACACTCCTATAAAAATAGGTTAGATATGATCTATAAAAGAAAGACAACAAACCCGTTACCTTTCGTACCACCAACATCGTCGGAGACGATGTTGGTGGTAAGAGATCAAGAGCGACAGCGTGAGAAAAGACCCGCGCTGCCTCTCTGCCTCTGACCGGCAAACCCAAGTCATCCCTTTGTCCACGACGAAGGGATGCAGCCTGGGTACTCGAGGATAAGTGTAACCGCACTTATCCTCGAGTGAAACTGGTTATCGTAGCTTCGTCGATGCTGCGATAGATGTGGGAGGTAGCGGTGAGTATGAATAATAGGTATATCGGTTTCTCGCGTGTCAACCTAGTTTCATGTTGTCATATCCGTGGCCCTGGTATAACATACAGAATGACGCGAACGTGCAACGTCGACGCCATAGACATAACAAACAACAACTTGGACTTCCAGACTCCAAGTCTGGAGAGCCTCAAGGTTGTTGGTTGGATTTCGGCTGGACAATGTTCATGTGGCGATGTTCCGGTGCAGACGGCGGTTGAGGGTTTTCCGAGGTATTTTTTTTGATGTCGGCGTGTAGCGGGGTGTGGAACGGTTCAAGCTAGACAACGATATAGCCTGTAAAGGAGAAACTGAAGTAAACAAGTACAAGAAAAAAAGCTAGTTAGACGCACCTTGAACCCAACACTTGACCGTTCTCCCCTCTTCTCCAACTATCCTTACCCCTTCTACTTCCATTTATTAGACCTAGTATACATAGTTAGAAATGATGAAAGAAAGAAATCCAGGAGAACGTACCTGGGTGCCATCGTTCGAAGACGATGGTGGTGGTTAAAGTACAAGAGAGGCAGCGTGAGAAAAGACCTCACGCTGCCTCAATGCCGGTCTAACCGGCAAGCCCAGGTCACATCCCTTCGTCGCAGACAAAGGGATGAGAGTTGGGTACTCGAGGGTAAATGTACGAAGTACACTTGCCCTCGAGTCTGGAGCCTTCCATCACAGCGTCATCGACGCTGTGATGAATGTATAGTGCACCCGAGTCTATGCCCAAGACTAGAACTCGGGTGCACACCCTCACTCGACATCCCCCAGGTGCTTACATAGCGTCTGGGACTACGCGAACAATGAAACCATTGTGGCGTTTGTATCCAGACGCTAAGTAACACCTGGGAGAGTTGAGCTGGCGGTATGTACGGGAAAAGGGGTATACAAGCCGTTGCTTGCGAGATCGAAGTACCGGCGGTGTCAGCGTTCGTCGCCGACGACCTGCTACCGCGGTGCCCACAAGCCAGAGACATCAAGATAGCCTCTGGTACCACAGGAGTGACGAATTCGCCACTCCGTTCGTATCCAGAGGCTAATGATACACTGGAATGTTGGTGTGGGGGTCCGGGCAAGGGGATGTGCAACGGGATCCATGCGATGGCGATATCGAGGTGGCGATAACGCCAACGTGCTTTGTGGATGCTGTATACGGCATCTGCGACAAGAAAAATCTTGATTTGGCTTGCGTATGTCGCTATGGGGCCGGTCATTCGTCTTCGATGTTGTCCGTGCGGTAGTGCGCGATGGCCTTCGAAATGGTTGGGGGGTCTTCTAACGGGACGTTGGCGTCGACGGCAAGCACGATGCAGGGAATGATGAATCAAATGAAATATAACCTGTCGAACGAAAATACAAGATGAGAAAACGCCAGGGAAAAGGTCAATGGGTACGCACCTTGTACCCTCTACCTTTCTCCTTCTCCCTTTGTCCCCGATTTTCTTTCCTCCTCCTAGTCCCATTAGGTAGCCCTGTAGATACAAGTTAGAAGTTATTGATGAAGAAGAAAAAGAAACCATACCTTCGTGTCGTCGTCGTTGACGATGATTGTGGTCAGAGGTCAAGAGAGGCCGCGTGAGAAAAGGCCTCACGCGGCCTCTCTATGCCGGTCAGACCGGCAAACCGATTGTAACCCTAATGGTTTCAAACCATTAGGGTTACAATTTGGTTCCGCGGATGTGACGGTTACCCGTCACATCCCCTCTTAGTCCCTTACCACCACATCGTCGACGAGGAACGATAGGTAGGTTTTTTCTTTTCCCATTTTCCTTCTATAGCTAATATTTCTTCTTTTAGATCTATGTAAATATTTGTTTCCGCGGATGTGACGGTTACCGTCACATCCCCTCTTAGTCTCTTACCACCACATCGTCGACGAGGAACGATACGTAGGTTTTTTCTTTTCCCACTTTCCTTCTACAACTAACATTTATTTTCTTAGATCTATATAAATACGTACAGGGTGGATACCGAGCGCAGGAGTAAGAGGGAGCAAAGGGGATTAGCAAAGTCAGGTGCGTGAACTAACGTTTTGATTTTTATTGTTTTTCTGAATGCTATCGTCGCCGTTACAGCACCCATCTACTACGAAGAACCCACCAGCATCCTCAACGCCATTCCCGCCTCCAACTGGACGCACCCGATCGCGAACGACCGCAGAAGTCCGTCGACAATGCTCAAAGTCCCCAGAATACTCGTTCTGGGGCTCTTTGAGTGGCACGTCTCGATTTTGGCATCAGCGATTGACGCTGATGCTTCTTCGCCATGGACACCATACTACCACCCGCCACGACACCATGCACCTTCCTTCCAACCAAACATCTGTGCACCAGACACCCGAGTATCGGTACAGGGTGTTCTGGTGCATGTAGCCCAGAATATGGCATCGGCTACGCTCGCCGATGCCTTCCTTTCTCTCGCCGCCATCTTCACCATTTTCCCCTGCCTCCACCTTCCCCAACACCCACCACAGCTCGCTTAGCCTCTGGGTACAAAGAGGACGACGGTTTCGTCGTCCTCGCGTTCCAGAGGCTATTGGATTGCTTCTGGTGTGGTTAGGTAGGTATGAGACGAGCGCAGTCAACGTACTCGGGATGGACTCGAGTACATTGACTGTGCAGCATTCGTCCTTGACGAATGCTGCACCAGGGACTCCAGATTGGTAGTATGGAGTCCCCCATCGCCGTTAACCTCACCTACATCAATTCGTCGACGACGAATTGATGCAGGCTAAGCGCTCCTGCCACAGACTTTTCCGCCGGTCTTCCCTTTACCATCGTCACTGACGATGGCAACCCGTCTCGAACCCGTCTATCCTAAGTGAGGATGTGACTGTAACGGTCACATCCTCTCTTAGCCTCTTACCACCACCTCCCGTCGTCGACGAAGGACGACAGGTAAGTTTTTCTTTTCTTTTTCCCTTTCCATCACTAATATTCACTTCGAGAACTACATACACGGGGATAGAAAAACTTGCAAGCGCAGAAAAAAGCAGGAACATGGGCGATTAACAAGGTCAAGGTGCGTCGGCTAATCGTTCAATTTTTTTTTGTTTTCTGACTCCTCTCCAGCCGTTACGGTGCCCTAATCCTTTCAAGAAACCTTACGCCCTCGCCATTCCTCGTCGTAGACGAGGTGATGCTTTCGTATTTTACTTGAGTCTGATGAATTCCATCAGGCTCGAGTAAAAACGTTCTAGCGCTCACCCACATCCATTCGTCAACGACGAATGGATGCAGGCTGAGCGCCCGGTGGCGATGAACCTGTTCCCTCTCACGCTCGGGTGAAGCGTGAGAGGGAACAGGTTCACTGCCACCGGGCGCTCGTACAACTCGGTACCTCATCTGCGTCGTGTTCTCTTCCCCTCATCATCGTCGCCGACGATGCAACGGTAGGCTCTCCCTTCAACTACCTACCTTCTATATATTAACCAACCATCCCTCATAGGAATACGTAACCGGAACTAGGATGAACTGGGGGCAAGAAAAGACGGGAAAAGATGGCAATCAAGGTGCGTGTTCATTGACTTGGATTTTTTCTGTTCTTCTTACATTTCACTTTTATGCAGTAACAAACTTTCATCGGTCTCGATACCGATATCATAACAACAACACATTTACGCTCACGGATGCTTTCTCCTTTCTCGCCGCCGCCTTCTTCACCTTTCCCAACACCTATTGCCATACCACGTAGCCGACGCCTCCAGTATATTTTTGGATCGGAAGCTCCCAAGGAACTGGAAACAAACTGCGCGTCCTAGACGAACAGTTGGTTTTGGCTCTGGATGTGACTTTAATGTCACATCCGCTCCTTTGCTCTCCCCTTTACCATCGTCGCAGAAGATGCAACGTCCCCACCCATTCTCTTTGCTCCCCAAGCCTTCATCGCACCCTCAAGCAGCCTCTGCGTACACAGAGACGGCGAATTGGCCGTACTCAATGTACCAGAGGCTTCAAGAGTTGTGTCTATGGTGAAGACCTTTGGGTTCTATGTACCTGAGCTTGCGGTTGCTCAGCACTCAGGTACACTAACTTCCGGTCAGTCATAACACATTCGTCGTAGACGATTTGTTGGATTCCCGTGTACCTGAGTATTTCAGGTAGCAGTTCCCAGTACACATTTACTCGTCTATGACGAATGAGTGTGTGCTGGAAACCTTGACAACATGCAGAGCTTGTTGGTAAGCCCTGCATGGTGTTGCCATCTATAGACTCTGTAACCACCTCTCCGTCTACGACGAAGGGGTGTGTACTGGGATGCTGTTATTTTTACTCGAGTCTGATGGAATTCATCAGACTCGAGTAAAATCATTCTAGTGCATCAGCCTGCACACAGTCGTCGACGACGATTGAATGCAGACTGAGCACTTGAATGTTCACACGAATGCGAGTCCATCAGTCGAGCGTCGCAGACGAGGAGACTGAGGCAGACACTCAATTCCCACGCTATCTTCTGGCCTGCTCTCCCTCCATCGTCTACGACGCATCAACACACTCATCCCCAGTCCCAAAAAAATCAGGTGGTAAGTTCATCACACAAGCATCCTCTTGGACAAAGGGCTTTACACTAATCAAATCTCGCCAGAAAAAAATGTATATTCATCACCAGCGTTTGAAGTCGCACAGCCTTCCGTTGGAAGTTACACAGCCACAATTGGCCAAGTGGACAGTTGTGCGCAGACGATAGATTGTGCAGCTGAACATTACATTCCCACGGTATGTTCTGCCTTCCTCTCCCTCCATCGTCTACGACGCATAAGTACACTTGTCTCCAGTTCGAAAAAAATCACACGGTATGTTCATCAAACACATATCCTCGTGGACGAACAACTTTTGTACTAACCAAACTTTGCCAGAAATAAACAT
The DNA here is from genome assembly GCA_037176845.1 of Paramarasmius palmivorus. Classification (NCBI taxonomy): domain Eukaryota; kingdom Fungi; phylum Basidiomycota; class Agaricomycetes; order Agaricales; family Marasmiaceae; genus Paramarasmius; species Paramarasmius palmivorus. The sequence goes on from JAYKXP010000154.1 coordinate 8,131, forward strand.
CAAAGTCCCAATATCCTTATACCCTAGACTACCCTAGCCAACACTACCCGTAAGTCATCCCCTACCCTAGCACACACCCAACCAAGTACCCTAGGGTCGATATCGACCCTAGCATTGACCCTACCTCGTCCTAATAACCCTAACCCACGGTATGTTCTGCCTTGCTCTCCCTTCATCGTCTACGACGCATGAGTACACTTGTCTCCAGTCAGAAAAAAAATCACACGGTATGTTCATCAAACACATATCCTCGTGGACGAACGACTTTTGCACTAATCAAACTTTGCCAGCAATAAACATCAAAGTCCCAATAATCCTAGTATACCCTACACTACCCTAGCAAACACAAATCGTAAGTCCCCCCATGCTCTACCCTACCCTACACCCAAGTACCCTAGGGTCGATATCGACCCTAGACCGACCCTACCATCCTCTAATAACCCTCACTACTTGTAATTTACAACTACTTTCCTGATTTGGCTAAATCTTCCCACGACTCCTTGCTCCACTGACTCACCATCAATGTCACCCCATCTCCATGCTTTAACTATCGGGCTTAATTATTGATTCTCACATTCACCACACCAACACACTGCAATAAACGGGTTTTGCACTTATCGGACTGGCTCCTCATGCCCTTCCCACAAATCTTACAATGGCCTGATGCCTCGGTCTGTCACACACTCGGAGCTGGGCAGTCAACAACGGTACAAAACATTCATGTCCAGCACACATCTGTAGAAAACAGCACAGAGTTGACTGTATGGCAGACAATCTTAAAGGACAAATATAAAAATGTTGCAGAGAATGCTGTCAATTATAGTGAGCTGACCTCACTCATACTCCACACGCAAGTCACAAGCATCAGTCTGCTGCAGGCTCTGAGCCCAGCCACTGATCACCACGCTGAACTTCGACGTCCAAGACACACCTGGCACAAACTTTAACAGTCATCATATATGTACTTAATTAATAGACAACAGCTCATCCAAAGGCTGACTATAAAAATTGCAGAGCATGCTGTCAATCACAGCTGTTACCTATAAACTGTAGTCACCTGACGTCACAACTAACTAACATTGAGGTATTTTCTAGCACTCTACTCTTCCCTAATCCACAAATCTCACATACACAACTATATTCAACAGCACAAGATTCACTCAACATATCGTTCATAATCCTTATTTGAAAAAGCAGAACTTATATCATTCATTACAATTTACAACCTTGTGTCACACCACTTTATTAGTCCCAAACAGCCATTAATAAACACATAAGCCTAATCGGTTGCAAAACTAGGCACACTCAGCATCCAGCGACTCTGTATGAGCCTGATCGGTGGCGTACTGGCAGCATTTCACCTTTTTTGGTGCCAAGACAGTGAAAATGTATCCAAACACTTTATTAAGGCCAAAACTCCCTTAAAAAACTGCCAACAGGCCCACTTGGGGGCGTTCCAGGCAAAAAGCCCCCCCGGGAGCCAGATCGGTGGCCTTTCGCCTCCAGGTCCCCAATATGGGCCCCCCGAGGCCGTTTCCCTGAGGTCGAGGCCTCTTTCGGGGTTTTCCTTAGAGCGATCTGGCTCCTCATCGCCGGATTAGATATATAGGTTCTGGTGGAAACCGGGCTTTAGTCGGTTTTCGGGCGATTTTCAGGATTGATCGTGGAATATCTCGGGCTCAAGAGAACCGGGTGCTCCCAAAATTGACAAGGGAGGTCTCCTAGTGTCCAGGAAGGTGCTCCCAAATTTTGGGGGGATTCGGTTAGGGGGTTCAAAAGGTGGATCAATGGGACATTGAGCTCGCCTTATACCATTAGGGAAGAATAAGGATACGTCGTAGACGATGAGTTGTGCAGCTGAACATTACAGTCCCACAGTATGTTCTGCCTTGCTCTCCCTCCATCGTCTACGACGCATGAGTACACTTGTCTCCAGTCAGAAAAAAAATCACACGGTATGTTCATCAAACACATATCCTCGTGGACGAATGACTTTTGCACTAATCAAACTTTGCCAGCAATAAACATCAAAGTCCCAATAATCCTAGTATACCCTAGACTACCCTAGCAAACACAAATCGTAAGTCCCCCATGCTCTACCCTACCCTACACCCAAGTACCCTAGGGTCGATATCGACCCTAGACCGACCCTACCTCGTCCTAATAACCCTAAGGTCGGTGGATACTGGATAGGATGGCGGAGATGGGGTACAAGCCAACGTCTATATGTCAATGTCAGTACCATCACAAGAACCAGCTACAAAAGCACCAGCGCACCTCACGCTTTTACGTAGTCATAGTTTCTGCGTTGTTGAATGACCCGTGGTGAAATTGTTGGGCTAGGAGAGGTTGGAAAGGAATGGAGCTCGCATCCAATAGGTACGAGTACGGCAGAGTAAGCGGTGGTTCCTCGGAATGCAGTCGTTCGTTCAGCGCAGGGAACCTGTTGCAGGAGGAGCTAACCACGACATTGGCGGTGGATTCAGGATAAAAGATATAGACAGACGAGTGGACGAGGAATCTGGTGTATGGAGGAGAGAAAAAAAGCCATTCAACAAACCGGCCTTTCGGCTCTCCCGGCTCCGAACCAGGGTCTCGAACGCCCCGTCACGTAAACCGGCAGGCATTTCGCTTCTTGCATTCATTCCACGACGAGATCTCGCCTTCTTTCCTTGGACACGACGCGTCCAACCATCCATGTCAGTCAAAAAAACAGCCAAGATGTCCTGGGTCATAATCATAAGGTCGTAAAGCTGTAGAGATAGAAATGGATCATAGAGATAACAAAGAAAGACGGTAGCAATGTGTAAGGAACACATAAATGATGAGAAGTCTGTAAGCGTTACATGTCCAAAATCGCAAGCGATGACAAACTATGCGGAAAAATCTGTCCATATAGGAAACTCAGCAATGATCCTCTCCAAGGCTCTTTTTTTCATGTCCCAGAACTTCTGGGTTACAAGGCCATCTGCCTTGCGCACAAGATCCATTACTCGGGTAAGGTTTTGGATGGTCGGAACCCCATCCTGTGTGACCTGTGCTTGGAGTAATCGAATAGCATTGCCATCCCGGGGTGTGACTCGCCCTCTGACAATGTAATCACCGCGGTCACAAGAATAGGACGTGTCACGTTGAGCCACGCATTGATGGAATCGGCCGATAGCTATCTGCCATTTTTCCTTATATTGCGTCTACAGTCAAAAACTTGTGAGTACAGAGAACTGGCATTGTACCATAACAAGCTCGTACCCAGATAACATAGATTTCCGGATAGTCTCGAGTGCGAGCACGCACCTGCTGAGACAAGAGTGACATAGAACGCCTCGCGAATTCGTCGATTCCATCTAATTCATGGTAATGGACCTTGTAGCAAACCGTGGACAAAGAATCGACAGCTGATCGCTGCCCGAACTCCCTGAGATTTTCTGATGAGAGACAAGTCAGGCGGTTTGAAAGCTAAACACGTACTCCATGGCCCTTCCACACGCTTGCATAAGGAGGCTGTTTCCATATTTATCTGCGACTCGGGCAAACTCCAAGGCGGCTTTCATGTTCTTCAGTTCTAGATCGGGCTGGTCAATGCTGTGCGAGAATCGAAGCAGAAGCTGAAGGTGCTTCGAGTGCTCCGTAAGCGTAACATCCTCGTCCGGTTCGTGGACAACAGAATCGGAGTATGGGAAGCCGTCATTGAAAACCTCGAGGTTCTTCTTGTGGGTCCCAAAGCGTTTGCCGTCTGATGAACGAAGTACAATGTCTACTGGTGCTGTGCACTCGGGTACTATGGAGACTATCAGCTACGAGAACATGAGACAAGGGGTTAAATTAAACATACCATGACATTCTCCAGACCAGTCATAAGATTCACGCACTGTAGTTTTGGCCATCTTGTCGTCGAGCTTGTCGTCGAGCGTATTGGCGAGTTTGTCGGGGAGTTTATTGGCGAGTTTGTCGGCGAATGTATTGGCGAGCTTATCGGCGAGTCTGACGAGGTATTTAATAGCTTTGACGATGATCTTTACAAGTGATACGCTAGCGCGAAAGGAAAATCCGACGCTGAGTACGAGTAGCAGCCCTTCGAGAACCCAGCGAAGGGCGATGACAGTGAACGAAAGGATGTGCATGGCGACCCATTATGACTCACCTTACTCTGCTATTTATGCACTGATAAACGTAAGATGCTGTTGCAGTGGGTACCTGTTATAAAGCTGTTGAGAGTCGAGACTCGCTCCTTCAGGTAGCAGCGAACTTGGGAAGCGAGTCCTATATTCAAAACCATGACAGACCTAACGTTTGCGCGAGATGTCCTCAATCGAAATGTTCAGCCTCCATACGCAGTCATGTAATATTCTGGTAAGGAATAATCATACTGTAAGCAGAACTACGCAGGTCTTGTAGAACAAACTCCATCCTCTTATCAAGTGAGAAATTCCTTAACAGCATCCTCAGAACCATCAACTGTTCAATGCACTGGTTGAGAATTGAACTGCGGGTGTGAGATGTAGCGGTTACATTGACCCTCGTGTCAAGAACACCTTATAGGTGTAAGCGTGACCACGAAGATTATCGACGTGAGGTATCGGTGAAAGACACGAGGGTGTCATCTGAAATTGGCGCTACCGGATGTGCTGTACGTCTCTTGTTTTGGGAACATGCATATATTCAATAAGTGAACGAAGTAGCCTATGTATCCATGAACCTGATGCGCATTACAGCCTCCCGGAGGTACATGTCCCTGCAATGATCGATTAGCACAGCACCCATACGACAAGAGACGGCACATACATCGACCCCAACGCTGCTCTCGATGTTCTGCTAACCTTCCTTCGAGACTCCCGTTGCCCAACAGATAGCCTAGTCTTGGTGGCGAACGCATCGAGCTCGCTAGCTGCTCAGGCATGCTAGGGCTCCAGCAAACCCAATATATCTCATCCAACGATGCGACAATGATCCTCCTGGTGATTTTCTTGGGTTTCAAAGTACCAGTGAGGGTGATGTTCAAGTACTCAGAACGTTAAGGAGGTGCAGCTCAGTAGAATACTGTCGAGATGGGTTACGTGGTCGCAGGAATCGGTCACAGCCTGAGGAGCGATTACGCCATGGTCATTGGCTGGAGGAGTGACGGTGTTGCCAGAGATCGTTGTGCATAAAGTGACATCTAAGCAAAGGAAAGTCAGAATATAGAGTTCGTCATGTAATGAGGTCGATAAGTAACGCACCAAGGTATCAAGCGCGTGCTCTAATCCTACTCCTCATACCACGATTTGTCCTTGTTCCCGGAGTGAGGGTCCCGTGGGTACCGAAGCTAATGGCGTTGAATTTGCACCTAAAGTACCTGCTCGGTAGCGGGTGGGACGATGGACAATAAATGATAAATGTTGGACGGTGCGAGGCCTGGTACGAAACGGGATGGATATACTGAGTTCGGAATATGTGTGCAAGCCAGGAGAGTGCTCACCATTTTTCGCGAAACAAAAACCGCCCTAGCTCTAGATGACAAGCCCAGACGGTCTCCATAATAGGAAGAGCTCGCCCTCAGCTCACTTCACCTCGCTCTACCCGTCTATTTTATCCTTGCTTCTTTGGACCGAATATCACCATCCATCATGTATTAGGCGTCGCAGGAAAAGGAGCAAGGGAGTTGGTGCTACGATAAAAGGCTTCGTGGATCGGATACAAAACAACTCGGGGAGAGCGGCATGTGTACGAAGGCTGTAAAGAGCGATGTGTCGGTGTGGTATCAGCGCGTCGAAGTACGACGTACTACAGAGCATGGGTAGACTGTGTTGCGAGGGAGACAATGCAAGGGTAGGTCCAACTGGCGGAGTAATACCTCACGCTCTGGCTGAGGCATCGAGGTGGACAAATTAAAAGGTGGGTGGAGTATTCCAGGCTGAGACGAACGGTTGTGACTATTGAATAAGATGGACGGTGTGGTTGATCGATGTGTTGCGTTTCTTGTGCGTTTCGGGTAATAATCCTCGTTTTCCCCGTAAATCGCTAGACCATTCCATGAAGCATGAGCGAGTGAAGAATCAAGGTAATATGAAGCACGACTTACCGGAATAGACTAGTTCGAGTATGTGGTGTCAGGCAAAGGTTTTGTCGTTGTTGGTGAAAATCATGTGTTTGTCCCAAACAAACACCGGCTCCGGAATGGAAAGACAGCTAGGGTTAGGGCAAACTTTTCGCGCTTGGCGACGAACACTGGTATGGATTCCCTCTACTCACCATCACCGATCCTATTATCGTACCCTGGAATCCCGCGAGATATACCTATAATCCTTTTCTTTCATCGCTCTCAAGTCATCGACGGTCTTGAGTACGACGTTTCTGCCATTTACTGTTAATGTCTTTCCTAACGCGCGTTCCTTCATCGTGTTTTCAGGCTTATCTTTCTTCTATAAGTCTTCGTGGGGCTTGGAAAAAAGGTCTTTTTGATGCTTCGGAAGGGATGGGAGATGTAAGAGCGTAGAAAAAGGTGTCTAGTAACGGTGCGCCTACCAATGTCAACTATTTTTTACCTCTATTGCTGACTGCTAAACCTTCATGGACCGTTTGAACAGAACTATTTCATCGCAGAATAAACATTTTGGGTATCTTTTCTGCGACTTGGGGAAGCTATTCCTACCCGAACACAAATCAACTCGTTACTGTGACCCCGACATCCATGTTTCGCTCGTCGGATGCTTAACACGATAGAAGAAATTTCCTTCCTCATCAATTGAAACTCAAGTGTTTGGCCACCCTTTGACAGTCAATCTTGTCCAACTCTTAACCGAAATCAACGTTCCTCGGCGATCCAATATCTATCACACACACCCTCTACGCGGCCGAACCTTTTCCATCATACTCAAGTAGGAGAAAGTCACTGGCGAGATACACTCAGGCTGGTCTCCACTATAGATCACTGGCCAGGTACCAACGTAGTCTTCCGTGCCGCCAGCGAGTTTCTTCCAAGCCAAAACGAACCTCTCGACGCAAGCGAAATGACTCGGTCCTGGAGGCGTGAATTTCGTCTGGGTAGACATCATGGTACGTTGTCCTTTGGTACCTATCACTATGAGTACTCAAGTTGCAGTAATGAAGGTATCCACATTCTCATATACCGTGCATAACACGTATAGATCTCAAAGCGCTGAATAGACATCTGCTCCAACCGTTACTCGACCTTGCTTCTTGTCGTATTCAGCTACCACTATAATATTTCCCCGAGTTTCGATAACGGACCACTAGGCTGAGGGTGATCACTTGTCAGACATGGTCATTTGGAGCGTTACGGTTCACGATGGACTGACTCAGAACACTCACTTCCAAGTTCCGAGCATACTTTACCCAGCTATCATTGATCAACTAACGCTCGTATAGTGGCCATCCGGTCACCTCCGTTAATTAATTTGACCATGCGTTTTATCTGTAATCGAATCATCTAATGTACGTTTATGTTCTTCAGAGATCAAACGCTCACCTCACTCGTATCGAAGGACCAAACACATATCTACTGTGGAGACTTATTTCGTTCTCGTTGCATTTAATTTAAAAACGACCATATGGTCTGGATCCACATATCAAGAATGGAATATTGGATATCACAGCGCTTATCACTCGCGATTACATTTCAAGGCGCATTGCAGTTCACAAGTCAACAGGTTCCTTGGTTAATTGACACTCGCCATGTGGGCCGCCGCACTGCTTTGTTCCCGTCGAGCCCCTGCGAATAAAGCATTTTAACGTTGCTTTCTCAGGCGAAGTAAGTGGATGCCAATTCTCCCAATTCACTGTCCTGATTTGAGAATTCTTTATACGCACTGTCCCATATACTTCCTCTGTCATCTTCAGCGACTAGATTATGACGCAAGCACGGCCGATTGGGTAGGAGATCTCGAAGACATCATTATACTCCCCACCTTGATGTGCATCATCATGATTCTGATAGGCAGGTATAACGCTTGAAACCGTTATAACACTTTCATTTGTACATTTTCTTCGTGTCCATCCAGTTACCTCAACTCGGCTAGGGCCCTTTCCGGCTCACTTCTTTGACATGGCCCCACAAGCAACGCTAATTTTCGACGCTAATGCGACGAACGTTGGGTATGAATATGGAAGGTATATTGAAGATAAAATATGGTATGGAGGAAGCGCATTGACCTCTGGAAGTCTTCTACAAGACCTCTTCACGTTTGGGATGCGATTTGAAGGTGTGTACCATACCCGGAGACCTGCAAGTATCCATTAAGCTATAGCTTTAAGGCACTGAGATCGCGTTCTACGGGTGTACCTTTGGTCAAGGGAACCTGACGTTTGCGACGACTATAGATGAAGAAGTATCAGGACTCCTACGACCCTCAGACGACAGGAACATTACTAAATGGTACCAATCCCCAAGCCTTTCCGACAGTGTGCATACTATTCAAACAGTAGTTTGGAGTCTCACATTGGTCGACTATTTCCTCGTCACCGCAGGAAGCAGTACAAATTTGACCAGCGCAACTCTGATCGTAGATGACGTTGCCGACGACGAAATATGGTACACTGGTTCCTGGAGGACCGAATCGAGTGCATCCTATGAACTGGCGGCATTGAAAAACGTGTCCGCCGGAAACACTAGCATTAGTGCTCGTCCGCATGATCATACTCTTCACATTGCCAACCACGTAGGCGATTCATTTGAATTTCATTTTTCAGGTAAGTCAAAATTCATTACCTGTTATGCAACTCTTGACATCGTTCGCGTAGGACACTCGATTTCCGTCTATGGGGTGTTAAACCCTCTTGATAGCGTCACTTTGGAATTTAGATTGGATGGCGGCGTAATAACACACAATATCTACCCCTCGGATGAGGATCGACACCATCAAGGCGTACTCCTAAATCATCAGTTTTACCAAAATACCACGCTCAGCTCTGGAAACCACACCCTCGTGGTCAATGTGACAGCCTTGGGCGGGAGCCCTGACTCGGACGGCTTTCAACTTGATTATATAACTTACAAGCCTTCGTTCTCATTCGTTAACGAAAAGCCAACCTTTCAAAGAGGTATTGCAGACCTGAAGCCGACAGTATCTCAAGCAACCGACAACGAACCACATCCTTCTCTTCCCATAAGAGCTATCATTGGCGGAGTTATAGGTTTTATTGCGATCCTTCTTGCCGCATGGCTTCTACTCTACTGCCGCACAAAAGTCACGAAAAAACGAACAAAAGGTGCATCATCCTTCATAACGATACAACTGGTTCTTATTATCAAAGCGCAGACCAAACAGACGCCGGTGTTGAACCATTCACGTTACACCACTCGATCGATTCCAAACCAAGGCCAAGTAAATGGAGAGAATTATTCCCGAGTCAAGGCTCAGGCTCAGGAACGAACCAAGTGTACTCCGTTACGCCGTTATCCTCTTCCTCGCAAATACCTCTCATACCACTTGAGGCTCAGGAACGGAACGATGAACTAGTCTTTTCACCGTCCATGCCCCCATCTCGAGTGGGAGATCTATATGCCAGAATTCAACTTCTCACACAAGAGAATGAACGACTTGCTCGAGAAAACGCACCGCCCGAATATGGAGGGAGTGATGTAGACCTTCGGAGGTCAGATTCGTACTCAGTGTTACCGTCGTACAGGAATCTGAACGAGATTCAATGATTGTTTGGCTGGAGTATTGTGCACAAAGGCGAGGCTTATTTTTCAAACCCAATGTTCATTTTCATTTCACAACCGACGCCGCATTATCATTCCCTTCCACGATGTACTCCTTTAAAATTATAACTACAATGAATCATCACGTGCATGATGTTTTGCCTTCGGAATGTGTCTATTAACTGCGGAGATTTCCCTATCATCAACGTCGGAGTATGTACCAGCTATCGTGTCCTGGATCCTAGGCGTATTGGTGTGTAGCTCGTATCCGTTAGTAGTGCTACCCATGAACGCGAGTGTACCAAGCCTGGTAGCATTTGACTGAACCCATGTAACGTCCGGACGGGCTTCTCCACTGGCTACTCGTGCTACAAGAAGCGTCGGTGCGATACCCTGTTCACTGAATTATAATGTCGACAGAACATTCAAGATGGATACTCACAGTAACAGCTGTCCAAAACGCGGAAGCATACTCTGAAGCTGCACCACTTGTTACGTATGCAATCAACGCAAACATCGTGGCAACACAATAGAGTATCGAAGATTCAACCAGAATTTCCACGACTCCACGATATGTCCTCAGATTGGTTCCGCTATTTTTGCTCACTTGAATGATACGATAAATAATGGCGCAGGTGCAGAAAATGGTTGTGGCGAGCGTGGAAGAATACAAGGCCGTGGCATAGTCAACTCCCACGGCACCAAAGGAGGTGGACGTGGTAGTTTGGTAGATGGCAATGATTGAGAATGCTGCCAGTGAATTAGCTATAAAAGATTGATGAAGATCGAAGGAGACTTGCCAGTCATGAGCATTGTAGTGATGATAGGTATGCTGATAATCCACCAATTCTGACCCCAAACTATCCAAGTTCTCCATATCTGAAAGCACCATTCAATAAGGAATACGAGATAATTGACATAGTGATGCGCTCACTATAATACAATCTGCTAGTACCGCATTCGCATCCGAAACCCCCGTTGTACCCGTGAACCAAACTGGATATTCATTAAGTGCATCGGCAGTCGATTGGGCTGTCTCCCCACGTTCGATGAAAGCCCTTTCGACATATGCCCAGAATGTGGCGTGATGAATGGTTGAGAGAATAAAGAGTGTGATTATAAGGAACGACATGATATATGGTGAACGTTGCTTTCGGCCGGTGTCTGTAACAGAGTTTAAGCGACGGGCGGTAACTGAGAAGGAGGAAAAACAAGCCGTACAAATCTTGGAGAGAGCAGAAATGAGCACGGCAACGTGTATACCTGTTGGAGTGATATAAGACTGATATGGGGAAGATCAAGATTGTGCATACCTCTCATCAAGGACTCGAGATTGCAAGCATTGAAATACGCCCCGTTTATCTCCTTCACAAAGACATCGGACTCACTGTCTGTCATGGTCGCAGGAAGAGAAAGACAGGGTCACAAGATGAACCCATATGTCAGTAATAATATGTCGTAAAGAAAGTGCCTCTGTTTGGAAATTCCGTTGATGGAAAGAGAAGCGATTCAACGCCGAAACCATTCCACTTTTGGAAAGTACAACAGCGCCCAAGGATTTGATCCTAGCTATTGACGGTGAAAGCCCGGAAGCGAGCCTCACTGGCAGAATATCACTGAGTAACATACGTAGAAGCAAGACTTTCAGAGTAGTCTAAAGCTGACCGTGTGGTGATTTAAACTTGCTTCAGCAGCAATGTAGTATGTTTGTCCCAAAACAGCGTCAATTCATTTGCAAATCAATCAAGAATCAATGGTGGGTGAATTAGTAAGAGATTTTCGAGAAGTGTACGCATAGCATTCAAGTCATGGCCCCTACAGATGCAGCATACACGTGAATCGCTCCTCGTTAAGGAATCGGAAGACTCGGAGGTACGGAGGTGCGGAGGTCAAGTACTGAACGCGTGTTGATGGTTCGAATTTAAAAGGCACAAAACCCCAACGTTAACCTTACCGAGCCAATCTTATCTATTTATTAGTTGCGATCCCTTTCTAACTTGAAGTAGAAGAATGCAAGGTTGTTTGACCAAATGGGTTAGATATAGTACTGCAAAAACATTGGCCAAATTTATGTACCGTCCAAGTACTGTTCGGAAGTCCAACTTGAATCTCACAGGTCTTTGAATGAGTACTTAACTCTCCTTTTTGAACCTTGTATCCAGAGGGCCTTGTACAAGTTCGGAACCCCACTGGCAAGTAGAACCACATATCGAAATGCACCAGTAGTCGTGTCTGCAGTCAACCTTCCCAGGAGTGTTACCAGTAAAGTTTGAATGACTGAAGGGTCAGAACTGAGCGTGATTGATCAAGAAATCAGACGACAACTCGGAGAATGTATCGTTGGTAGTGCTACCAACGTTTCGCAGCGGTCATGGGGACTTACAACGTTTAAGGGCGGCTGTCTGTAAATTATTTAATGAATACATCGGAAGATGAAAGCGCGATCTACTAGACAATTAGTTGTGTGGCCTAGTGAGATTTTTGGGTCCACGAAGCCTCGACAAGAATGATTCCAAATGGCTGAGATGAAGCGGAGTGTTGCCTACTTGGTTCTATAATTAGCGACGGAAGCAAGAACATTAACTCACATACGGCCGGTCGCCAGCACTGGAGAAGTGTCGAAATGGGTACGCGGAGACAGAAGAATGCCTTCTATTCGACGCAGGCTGTCCCGTGAATGCCCCGCAGCGTTTGACCCCCTTCATACTCTTGAAAGATGTCCCAGTCGATTGCCGATGTGGCTCCTTGACACCAGAAGAGGTATCTACCTTGATCGTCTCATGGAGTCACATTCCTGTCAAGTTTGACGAGGTGATGTGGCATGCACGCTGCGGAGATCGTCGAAATGAAATCGAGTTTGATTACGACTCGTACCGGCTCAGATAATCAATGGAAGCTGATGGCCAAGGTCCTTGGAAACCTGAGAGCCTAAGACGATCTGCAATAAGCACGAACTCGGCAGTCAAAGCAGTTGTTTTCAGTCAACTTGCCTTTTTTAACTGATTTTCAACTCCAGGAATGGAGGACAGACATCCGGATCAGCGAGTTAAAAGTTTCGCTGTATGCTATAAGGTCAGCAAACAGATGACTAGTAAAAAAATCCCAACCCGCGTGAAAAGTAACTCGCTTTGGAGTGGTCAGTCTACAACGTGTTACGTTTTCAATAAGAGCCAGGATATGGTCCGACGCGAGTACGTAAAAGTGCCTGGCCAAGAATTTTACTATCGATACGTTTGCTCAGGTTGAACTGTAAGGTTTAAGCTGTCTTCACCCTAACAGCCACAGAATGAAGAGAAGCTGAGGAGAGGTTTTACCCTGCCCTAGCTACAGTACGAATTAACGAGCTTAGTGAATTATGAATGCGGTTCACACTCTATACACCGTTTCACCGGATGAGAAGACGAATGATAGGAGGGCTTGGCGTGTTCCTCCCTGATGAACGAGCTTGAATGAGGTATACTGGTAGATAGCCGAACTAAGGGCGAGGAGAAGCTGCTTCGATAGTAGCTAGAGATCCGCCCCGCTTTGGAGCAATATCAGAGAACCGTCCCCATTCTGAGTCGTCCGAGAGGGATTTGGGTGACCAGGGTGACGTGAAATTGTATATAGACCCTGCAAGCTCAACAGCCTTGCACGTACCCGTGTTTCAAAGCCCTAAGATATTGTTCCTGAGAAATTTTCATGAAGGATAAAGACCACAGAAACAACAGATGGATGAATCTTTGCACAGCAGATCCCGAGTTGGCACTGGCAGCTCGCAGACCATTAGCATGCTCAGCGGCGGTCGAGGGAACATGAGGTAAAGGTCATTTCGTCACGTTTGACAGAATTGTGACTCGGTAACTCTTCCGATCGAGCCGCTAGAGCCGCGGCATAATACATGCATAAAAAGGCTTGGCCGGAAAGTGGTGTAAGTAGAAATCCCCTCTTTCCCCACCGCTCGTGTCTCTTTATTTTCCCTTTTCCTTTCTTTGACGAACCGGACGACTCGAGCCAATCGTTGGCGAAATTCACGATTTTTCATTTCTCAATCACTTCGGTTCATTCCGACGGCCATCACCGTACTGAGCAATTTATGCCATTTGCCAAAATCCCATTACAGTCGACGTCATGGTCTTTGCTCCCGTTCGTCAACCTTTTCCTTTCGCTACTGCTACAGGTGGACACTCAACGTCGATTCACCATAGTTCGAGGTCACCGTTCCCCACATTATCTATGCCTGTCTTGGCGGTTTCATCGTATTGGTAAGTTAAACTCTCGTAAACCTGTTGCCATCCAACAACTCATGATTCAACATTTGTTCAGTTCGGCATGTTTTCCCTGTTTCTTCGGGAGAAGGTAAGAATCCCGTTCCTTGCGGTTCAGATCGTAGATGACAGGGGACACCAAGCTATACGTAGGTGAAGCATGCTGGGCTTTTGTGTTTGGGATTATCATTGGTACGCTTGTTATCATTTTCGTCAACAGCAGGTTGACATCTCAAGCAGGTCCCTATGGCGCAAATATATTCAACCCCCGGGGATGGACACACGGCGACGAGTCAGAATCCGATGTCATCGCGTTGGAGTTCACTCGAGTCGTCCTTGCGGTTGGTGTGTTTGCAATTGGTGTAGAGCTTCCAAAGGCGTACATGGCTCGTCATTGGAAGAGCTTATTCTTCCTTTTAGGACCCGTAATGACATGGGTGCGTGCTATCTAACATGTGTACCTGTAGTTAGTCACTAAGGTATTCCCTTCAGGGCTGGTTTGTGTCTGCGGCTTTCATATTTGCTCTCGTTCCAGGGCTCAACTTCCTTTCGTCGCTGGTGGTCGCAGCCTGCCTGACACCCACTGATCCCATTCTGGCTCAAGCAGTTGTTGGCGGAAAATACGCACATAAACACGTTCCCGCACACATTCGACATCTCCTCGCAGCAGAGTCTGGGTGTAATGATGGTGCTGCGTTTCCATTCCTATTCATTGCACTATATCTCATCTTGGATCGTAATACTGGAGACGCAATTCGGGACTGGTTTCTTCTCCTGTGGCTATGTGAGTCCGATCCTAGACTCAACCCCTACTCCGCTTACTGCTCTTTCCGCAGACCAAGTGATTCTGGGCGTTGTCATCGGCGCTGCCCTCGGGATGGGATTTCGTTACCTGATGAAGTTTTGTCAAAAGCGGGATCTGATTGACCGCCACTCATATGTGGCTCAATACATATCTCTTGCCCTTCTTACAATCGGCGTCACCACATTACTTGGATCTGATGATCTGCTCGCCGCTTTCTCTTGCGGAGCAGCCTTTGCCTGGGATGGCTTTTTCAATAGGCAAACGGAAGAAGCAGTTTTTTCTTCCGTCATTGACCTGCTATTCAATATTGCATCCTTTGTCTTTGTCGGTGCCTGGATGCCTTTCGGTGCCTTCGGCGATGCCGAGCTCACGCTCAGTGTTTGGAGGCTTGTAGTTATTGCGATTCTAGTCCTTCTTTTCCGACGTTTACCTGCTATGATTGCTCTTTATCGTTGGATTCCGGACGTTAAAACATTCAGGGAAGCACTCTTTACTGGTCATTTCGGGCCAATGGGCATAGGTGAGCTCAATAATTTTCGACTTTCACCATTCTAACTGACACTAAACACTTTTAGGTGCCGTTTTCATCTCTACCCTTGCTGCAGAACGACTCCATCGCGATGGCGATCATGAATCTCCGCAAATTGAGATGCTATCCAAAACCATTCAGCCTATCACTGCATTCATGGTCTTGTGCTCAATCCTGATACACGGCCTATCCATTCCTTCCTTTTCCCTCAGTCGGCGCATCCACACCGTATCTCGTACTTGGTCCCGACACACTACTATCGGGGGTACCAGTCAGCCACCAGAATGGACAAATCAGGCCAGACTCATCAAGCAAGGCGAAGAGATTGCGATTAATCGTGATCCCGAAAGGAATGATGCAGCGAATGCAATGGAGAGAGGAGAATTGGCAGCATCGTCCATAGAGAAAAGTGTGTCAAGTACGTCTAACGCTACAAGCACCACAGATGTACGCGAGGGAGGCGGAAGAGCGATGAGGATGTGGTTGTCGCTAGTCTTCCAGTTGGCCGAGAATCTCCGGAGGGAGAGATTATGCTAGAATGGCAAGAAGGACCGCATAGAATCATCGAAAGGCGAAAGGGACCCGGTGAAGAGGTAACGTGCTCTGAACGTTTCTCTCTTGTTAGTATACTTACTTCTTGGTGTAGGTTGAGGTTGAAGTCATCCGAAATTACGGTTCACCACAGGCTCATTCATCCTTATTCCACGGCACCCATCCCCATGTTCACGAACGTCTAAATGCATATCTCGCAAAGCTAAAACATCTCGTTCACGACCACAGCAAAGAAGCACAGGATGTGAGCTCGAGCCCCTCCCAATCGAAAAATTCACCAATGGAAGCCAAGGACAGTGCTGTTGCACTCGAGGATGACGGCCGAGCATCGGAGCGAAGCCTCACGTTGCAAGATCATTCTTTGCAGGTATCGAATGGGCACAGGTCTAGACGATCTTCAAGGAAGGCAAGGAGCAAAAGGAGGCCCTCGACAGGTCGGAGTGATCTTAGCGGTACCGGCTCGACGTACGTGGAGCCACGGCCAGCAGATCAAGCTCAGACTCAAGATGAAGTCGAGCTTGAGCTTGAGCCTGAATCCGACAGTAGAGGACGCACCGCCAACACGCGGCAGCTCCCTAGTCGAAGTAATTCCCGTCACCCACTAGACGGTATTCGTGCGTTGCATGCCCACCACCATTCGTATTCCTATCCTGCGCGAGAGCTATCTCCAGCACGATCGGTGCGTTTCCGCGATGAGGGTGCGTCTGGAAGAGTCAGTGGCACGAGCACGCCGAGGTATTCATCTGTGTTTCGTCACGGTCTGCCAGGCGCAGGTGATTCCAGTGTTCCTGGTACACCACCTCCAGAGAGAGCAGAATGAGGAGATGGCTAAAAGTCCCTATGATTGATGACGGACATCTACCTTTATCTAATGATCTCGTTGGTTCTTAATGTTTGGGTTATGTTGGGCATATGTATTTAGCAGGTCACTGTAGCATCATGATGTATCTTGCATTCGAGAAACCGATATGCTTCAGTTATGCATGAGACATCGACTAACAGTACATTGGCTACGCTTATGTGAAAACACCTTGCTGGAATATGCGTTCATTTTGCTACCGAGATTTCCACCATTTTGGTGCGATCCTGAGTGGTTTCTGCCCATCGTTTTGTGGCACGATGATGCAAGCATAACTCACTCAATGTGTGCGCACAATTGATGTAACCGGATGGGGTTCCCGGTTGGGTGACCATGGCATGTATCTACATGTGGGTTTATCCATACCGGAATGCACACCTCAAGCTGTCTACAAACCCTGCATTATAGCCCCCGAAAGTTCTTCCAGGAAGCTCGATTAGGCGGACTATTAAACTGTTGGAGTCACTTAAATGCCATATTTGAGATCGTCTTTGGAGTCATCTTCGTTGAATTGGGTATAAGCTATAGTAAAAGGACACTTTACGCTGCGATGTCACCGTAGAACACACCACGACCGCCACCAACGACATACACCCTATTGGTTCATGTCTGTCAGAAAAAGCGACCGAGAAAGGAAACTGCTTACCGTCCATAGATTCTCGGGTCAGCAGTGACCACGTTCCCGCTCGCTGCTCCGAATCCATGATCTTTGTCGTTAATTTGTACCCAACTAGCTCCCTCATCGTCGCTTCTGTAATAGCCCAAACCACCATCAGCCAGGTCAGCTACGGCATATAAAGCCGGATATCCACCCTCGGTGGAAGATGCACCGAGCGCAATGGACCATGCTTGAGTTACACCTTCGAGAGCTGAGAAGGATTCACCTGAATCCGTGGAGTGGAAGATGCCGGCGTCGGTGGATACCCATACATCTCCTGTTGCACCCGGGTGAACAGCGATTTCGACGGAACTTTGAGAAGAGCCAAGGGATCCAGCTGCTTCGGTGAAGGTACTACCACCGTCTGTGGATACATAGAATCTTTGTATTGTGGCTTAGCCTTCGTGGTAATATTATAGTTCAAAAAGAGGCTTACGAGCCACCTGAAGCACCGTAGAACACAGTGTTATCAAGTTTGTCCGACGTGATGATAGCATTTGCCGGTAGAGACGAAATAGATTCGAATGTCTCTTGATTCTTGGACACTAGAATGCCGCTGCCACTAGCTGTGCTCCACAGGACAGTGTCGCCATCAGCAGAGAGTGCAATCTTGCCTCCTTGAGTACCATCGGGAGCACCGGGATGTTCGGCCCTGTAAACGTATTGAGGGTAGCTCGAAACTATCGGCAGTCAAAAGGCGTACCAGGTGGCACCAGAATCATTCGACAGAGCTACTTGTTTTGTTTCCCTGAGTGTATCATGTCAGTTTCCGGATTCTTTAACAGCACATCTCACTTACCCTGAACCGTCGGTACCAACACGAACAATGTTCGTTGGAGCGTTTCCGGCAAAGTCGATATCGGAGCTTGTTGCCCACTCAGGATTGGTGAACCTTGTTTCAGGTGCAGTGTCGAGGTCGAGGTGGGCGAAACCTAAGGAAGAGTGGCTTTGAACTTCGGGGATTACAAACGGCGAAAAAACAGACATACCACAGTTATCACCAACAGCCGAAAGAAGATGGGGTCCCTCAGGTGGAGAAATGATGCCCAATACCGCAGTCTCCTCCACACCATCCGCCAGGGACTTAAGCGTGATGTTCCCGCCATTATCCCACTCCGTTAGATCATGTCCTCCGAAAATGGTTGCGCCAGTACCATACAGCCAATGGTTGGAGTCATGAGGGTCAATAACCAAACTCTCCATCATCCAACCGGTCTGTAATCCTTCACTACTGAGAGTCGTGGAGGCGGGGCCAAGCCAAGGTGCGAGTGAAATGTCGTAGGCGTACTGTTTTTGGATCTCGGGATAAGCGGTGAAAGCCCAGATTGGTTTCCATGTGGCACCACTGTCGGTTGAGCGGAAGATTTGGCCATCTGGCCACCAACTGTTGAGAGCTGTGATTCGAACAGCGTCAGTGGTACGGATCGGCTAATGACACGATGAAGGCATACCGGCAACCATGATAGTACCAGGATTCAGAACGTCCAACGCGAAACCACCGAAACCAAAGTATAAATCATCTCCAGATACTGGGGTAATGTCCGTCCACGCGCCAGCTGCAATATCGTACTTGTGGACAGCACCACTAGTGCCATCATAAGGACCAGCACCGTCGGAGTAAGTCACGTATAATACGTTTTCGGCTTCGGAAAGAATACCCTTGTGAGGCAAGAACTGCTGTTGCTGACCTGGAACTGCAGCCCCTAGTACATGCTGTCAGAGAGGTGTGGTGCTTGAGTACCATGGGAGCTTACATGTTGACCCTGCGTCTTCGGAAACAAAGATGTTGTCGGTACCGTTGCTAGCGACACCGATGAAGACACGAGGTGTTGGTTCCCCAGCCGAGCCAGAGGAAGGATCGAAAGTGATCCATGCGACGCCGATCTCGTCATTGTTATTCCCTTGAGTGTCATTAGGGTCAGGGATAAAGGTACCTGTTGTCCGGAATGAATACAGTATCGAGTGCGGAGAGACCATGGTTTCTGTACCTGTGTCAGGTAAACTTTCGACTTGAGCCCATGTTTGACCTTGGTCGGTAGATTTCCATAGCCCGTTGCCGCTTCTAGCGCCGAACAAGAGTACCCTATTGTCGTTGGGATCAACTGCCAAACGCTACTGAACTATTGAGTACACTGAAACGTGAGCTTAACCAGTGCAACGCACCTCGCCCATTCCACGACCAGGCATATTTCCGCCAACCTTGAAGGGGAGTTCGACTTCAGTGAAGCTGTCACCATAGTCATCGGAGATCAAGATGTGACCTGGGAGGGGATCCCAGTCTATGGTGTACAATCCAGTAGCCTGAATGAAGAATCTGAGGACGTTTCGCCTGATGAAATGCGACTACGCACCAAATAAAGACGGTTTGGCTCGACTGGGTCAGTTGCCAAGGCATCGACACCCCAATAGTTTGATTGAACCCCAATGGCCCAGTCGAGTAATGGCGTCCAAGAATCATCGTCGTTCAAGCGGTAAGCTCCCCCAATGTCTGTACGAGCATACGCGACACCTTGTTCGGTCGGGTTGAAGACAATTCCAGGTACAAAACCTTGGTGCAGAAACCGTGAATCACAAGTTTTCGTACTGCAACACAGCTCGAACGTACCTCCACCACCACCAATCTTAACATTCTTCCATGTATAAGCCTGCGACTCCGCTGCGCTGACGAGAGTGGATGAGAGAACCAGACACGACAATAATATCGAGGAGTCGAGCATGGGAGAGAAAAACGTCCTGAAGGGTAGTCGTGGACCCGCTGGACCTTTATTGCGTTTGGATATCTTGGGATCTTGGGTAGGCAGTATGCCTCAAGGGCTTCTTGCTCCGAGAAAGATGCGACCCGTAGAGAAAGATGAACGCAAGTCTCCACACTGAATCGCCGACATATACGCGGAGGTTTTGGTTGCAAATGAAAAAAGAGTTGATGACGAAATTCAAAAACGTAACTTTACTGTTGCCTTGGCCCTTGCCGTCGGCACGCCTAATTCTGCTCTCACTCTGCCCAAGACAGTGGTACCGGCCAAATCCGCGACCCAACATAGTGGAACTCGATAACTGATTATCTTCCTCATTCCTCATCTCAATCATTAACCACGATGAACTATTTTCTATACCATCGTGTTTTCCTTCTCCTCCCAAACGTTCGAAGGCATCTTCAAAGATGATCCCGACGGGCTTGGCAGCAATCTGATAACTAAGCGGACAGCGGAACTATAAAAGGCCGAGCCCAGACCCCAGGCATTTTTTGTTTCTTTTCCTTCATCACGGACGATGTCGACACCCCCATCTGCTCCAGCAACCCCAACTTCGCCCAATTTCAGTGCAGACCCAGAAAGCTCGTCTGTAGATGCTGTCACTATTGCTACCAGTGACCCATATTCTCTGAGAGCAAAAATCAGAGACGCGAACGACATTGCAGAGCTCAGGAAAAGGGGAAACACTCGCATTCAGAAAAAGGTTGGCCAGTTCTATGAAGAGCAGAATGAAAAGATCGAGGCCATGCTCAAGGTGCGTTCTTTATGTTCCCATACGCCCACCGCGAGTCTGAAAGATCCAACTTTTCGAACAGTCCCTTGAAAGCCATGCCAAGGAAGGCTCCGATGATGCCAAAGACAACGCGCTGAAGGTGACATACTTCGATGCCTTCATGATCGGCCGATTCCCTTACACTGCTTATAGGTCCGAATCGCGATCCAAGCTTCATTCATTTGCAATTGCATCCTAGCAGTATTACAGCTCTACGCCGCCATTTCGTCACTCTCGCTATCCTTTTTCGCGAGTAAAACCTTCTTACCTCTCATTTTTGTTCTTTTCTTAAAACATTCACCCGCCCTTAGCTGCCGCGGACTCTATTTTTGACCCAGGAGCAAACTACGTCTTGAACTGGCTTCACCACCGGTCGCAACGTGTGGACCCTCATAGGTATCCAGGGGTAAGTTCTTTCTCCGTCCACAGGTTGAACACCTCCTGATAGTGTTATAGGGTGGAGCAAGATTGACCACCATTGGCAACATTGTTTACTCGTTTGCGATGCTTACCGTCAGCATCATTCTTGTAGTAAGTGCTACAATGTTTCGGTCCTTTTCACATTATAATGTGTATCGCGACGTTCACAGGCCTTCTCCATCCAAGATCTCGCAACTCATAAACCCGGAGACGAGAACGAGTTTCATATACCCTCGGTCATTGCTGTCGGCATTGCATTCCGTGAGTTGGCTAACTATGCATCGTAAGCTCACGTACTAAAGTAAACACTTTTACAGTTACCAAATTCCTTCTTTTCCTATACTGCTATTCAATTCGAAACTCGAGCTCTCAAGTTCAAGTACTCTGGGAAGACCACCGAAACGACTTATTCGTCAAGTACGTCTCGTGGATATTCGCTCCACTGCACCTTCTAACTATCGCTTTTCACAGTGCCTTTGGTATATTCACCAGTAGTGCCGGCGCGAAAATACAATGGTGGATTGATCCTATGGGCGCCATCCTCATTTCTCTTGCCATTATTATCTCGTGGACCCGAACTTCTATTGGTAGGTAGGGTTCCCTATGGCTGCTTTCTTATTACTTACCTAACATCAGAGCAATTTGGCCACCTTGCGGGAAAGGCTGCTCCACATGAGTTCACCCAGCTCGTCATCTACAAGGCCCTCACTTTCAGTGACGAAATCGAGAAGATTGACAGCTGCCGGGCATACCATAGTGGCGAAGTATGTTTTTCGTTCGCTTCCCCGTTACCTGTTTTGACTCACATATATCATCAACAGAAATATCTCGTCGAAGTTGATGTGCGGGATCTCTTCGCGTCCGATATCGCTGGTCAAACTGATTTATCATGTATAGATCGTCATGCCTCCCGAAACTCCTCTCTGGAAGACTCACGACGTTAGTCAAGACTTGCAGGACCAACTGGAAAGTCTCCCGATGGTTGAGAGAGCATTCGTACAGTATGTCGCCCACGCTAGATGTCTTGGTTTCGTGCATGTTACTAATTACGCATCTCTCCGTAGTGTCGACCATGAGGTATCGCATAAACCTGAACATAGGAAGAAGATATAAACGGACTATCTTCGGATGCATTTGTGGAGCAGAGCGTAGTAGTGCGCAAATGCGAAGAGACAGCACTTCTCAAGGACCTGTTCACATGTCAAGTACAGCTCATGATCAAGATACGGTCCGCTCATCTTAGATATCCATTTTGTTTTCCTCTTGCTATCCACTAGGCCGCTCTAATAAACAGTGATCTTTGCTATCTATTCGTACACCGTATAGACGCTGTTCCACGCAAACCCAAGCTTAATCGAAGAAGTATCTGGCTGACGACAACCGTCTTTGGTCCGCCCGTACCACCGTTTTACCGCAAATTGCATGAAAGACCATCCCAAGAGGTCTATTGTGGGGTCTTCATTCAGAGAGTCTCCAAGATGAGCGGGCGGCTGGGGCCACAGTGGTTTCAAAAAGGAAATGCTTGAATACGACGCCAGCAGGATTTGAACCTGCGCCCTCAAAGAGGAACAGATAAGCAATTGATTCGAATCTGTCGCCGTAACCACTTGGCTATAGCGCCTCATCGTTGTATCCTGATTTGTATATCCGTAGTCTAGACAAGCATTTCTCCAACAATATTGGCGTTGTCTACGTGGCTGTGTGATGACACGTCGAAACGTAAAGAACCCTAATCTTTCTTGACCCTTGACACTACCGTCTACTTTATCTCCTTTACAATCTTCCCTAAGCCACGCTAGTCCAACAGTCCGCCAAAATGGGTTTCCCAATAGGTAGCGCGGGAATTCTACCAGGCCGCCGCAGACACGACTATTAGTATTAGTATCACGGGAATAGAGCTGCTCAACTTGAAAAACCCGGGTTCATCTGATTCTGGTGACCTCTCTCTTCCCAACCAACACAATGCCTATCGTTTCTGTTCCAGAGGCCTCCCAGAGACAGGATATCGATGTTATAGTTGTTGGAGGTGGAACTGCTGGGCTTGTAGTCGCTGTTAGGTGAGATCTGATAATGATATATTGATCCGACACTGATTGGAAACTAGGATCGCTCAGTCGACTCCATTGAATGTGCTGGTCCTGGAAGCTGGGGTATCCCATGAGGACGATCCTCTCGTTGACGTTCCAGGTACGAAATCGGCATCATATCACTACAGTCAGCGTATAACGTTATTATCAGGCCTCATCTCCCGAACACTTGGAAATCCTCACTATGATTGGAACTATGTATCTGTGTGTTTCCATGAATATCTATCAGAACTATCGATGACATATAGAATAGACTCCGCAAACCCGCCTCGATAATCGCGTTATTCCACTTGATCACGGTAAAGGACTAGGAGGATCTTCTGCCGTGCGTTTTCTGCCCAATTGCTCGATCTCGTTATTCACGCGAAAGTAGATCAATTTCAACGGCTTTTTTCATCCAACGGCAGAAGAGTTTGATGCATTTGAACGACTGGGTAATCCAGGTTGGGGCGAGCACGAATTGCGCAGGTGCCTTCAAAGGGCAAGTCAGTTCGCGTTTTTACACTATAACATACGGAGATAATGGTTCCAACTAAGGTTGAAAGAAGTAAAATCCCTACCGAGGATTGTGGTCCGTAGGTGTGATGCGGAGGCGGCGGATTACTGAATGCTGATTACAACAGACTTGGGATTTATCGCTACTTCGCAACCTCCATTTGTTCCGCACATACACGATTTTGTCGTCGAAGGATTTGAGTCGTTGGGCGTGCCTCGTATCAATGTTCGTTGTTAGCCTTTTTAACGACGCGTTTTTGACGGAGAAATAGCGATGTGGACTGGGTGTATCGACAACCACGCTGACCGTAGATGTCGAATCAAGCTCAACGGTCAAACGATCTTACTCTGCAAGTGGATACTACCACCCGAATAAGGACTTGAAGAATTTATTCGTGGCTCTCGAAGCTACAGTAACGAAGGTTAGTTTATGTTTTGCACCGGTTCTATCGCACTGACATTATGATTAAAGGTCAACCTTACTCCGATCGAAAACGGCTTACTTAGGGCCGTCAGCGTTCGAGTGGAAAGTCTAGATCAGGTTCTGTATCCAGTGAAGGCAAGAAAAGAGATCATCTTGTCTGCTGGTAAGGCTTTGTGATGGGCTTAGTCTACTACGTTGATTAGAGGCGTGTAGGTGCACTCCATACTCCACATATTCTCGAGCTCTCTGGGATCGGTGACAAGAGCATTCTCTCTAATGTGGGTATCGAATGTCTCGTAGATCTGCCTGGGGTCGGCGAAAATCTTCGTTCGTGACGTCTTTCTCTAGTTGCATTGTGAAAATTCACTTGAATGCCAGAGGATCATGGTTTAGTCCCTACTGTTGCTGAAGTCGGAAAAGAGAATGAAACGGCCGAAATGCTAGCAGAGCCCGATATACTCGAGGCCCATCAGGAGCTATAGTGCGTTTCTCTCCTTTACTGCGCTTCCTCTCTACTCAATGGTATCTTTGTGAGCAGTAAGCAGAAGAAGGGAATTCCTTTCGAGCGGCGTAACAACCTTAGTTGCTTTTCTTCCTGCTAACAGGGTTGGGATCGACAGCAACTGCTCCAAAGGGGTTGTCGTGGATGAAGTAGACGCCGACATCCGAGTCAATCCAGACGTGAGAAGAGGGACCCTAAAACAATACGATATTCTTACTAGATGGCTTCAAGAGCACGACCAGACTGAGAGATTTGCACAGTGAATACTCACTTTCCTATCTCTGACTGTTTACTCAATTCCCAGCCCAGGGTTCTGCACCTAAACGCACACTTTCCGACGCCCGGAATATCGACACCCCAACCTGGGAAGCGATATATCACACTCTCACCAGTGTATTCTCACCCCTTTTCCCGTGGATATGTTCATCTTGCTTCAAAGGATCCTAAGATTCCACCTGTCGTCAATCCCCGCTATTTCAGTCATCCACTTGACAAGCAAATCCTCGAAGCTGGGCTTAATTTTACTTTGCAGCTATATGAAACGCCATCGTTGAAACCATTTATTATCAACATAGTGGCGGGGAGTGTACAGGACAGCGAGAGGAGCGAATACGTGAAAGGTCAATTCAACACAGTATGGCACCAGTCAGGTACGGCCGCGATGCTTCCAAGAGAAGATGGGGGCGTAGTGGATCACTTGCTACGGGTATACGGGACTGTTGGACTGCGTGTGGTATGTGTCTTGTGTTTGCAACGATATGAAGAACGAACACTGATCGGAAAACACAAGGCTGATGCCTCAATCATTCCCTTGGTAGGTCAACCAAAGCTGTGACCGAAGCCCGCAGCTAATAATTCAATGTCGTCAAAGCTTCCTTCGGTGAATACACAAAGCGTGGTTTATACCGTGGCTGAAAGAGTAAGTTTTAGCTTTTGCCACTGAGCCATACTGATTCGCCCTTCTCAGGCAGCCGAGATCATTCTTTCAGAGATATAAGTCTACATGGTGGCAGAATCGGTATTCACATTCCAAGAGTGGGTCATATTAGTCTAGATGACCGAGAATCTCCATGCCTATATCAATGCATGATGAATCGTTCTAACTGGAGGCTGTTTGGGCGAATCTTACCGTGGTTCGACCCAGCAGGCTGGGCTGCGCAGCGTTGATCATTTGCTGGCACCGCATGGAATTCGTGATCGAGTCAATCAGTGGCTGTCCATCCATCAGTGATACAAGAAAACAACAACCGCGGCTTAACCGGCATCCCGTTGTATATAAGACGTATAGGTTGATGTTCCATTCATTCTTCTCCTTCACCCCCTTCTTTCATTAATAAGCCAGCAGGAACTGGAGCAATGTTTTTTTCCCGGTGAGTAAGTTCCCTGCACTATAGTCGTAAATGTTTACAGGGAATCGCGCAGTTTTTCTTCGCTTTTCTTCTTGTCAGCTCTTGCCATCGACTCTCATGCCATCTCTGTCACTCTCGATAACACTTTTATCATTGTTCCTGAAGCTCAAAACGAGACTGTATTCAACTTGAATATGACATTTTCCTTTGCTCCCGACGATCCCAAGGTTATCGGTGTATGTCCTCTCAACATGACATTCGCACCAGACTGCCCCGTTATCTCCACTCCGAACGGTAAAGCGCCTTCGGGACAATGCTATGGCGGAATGAACACTTTTACCACCAATATTCTTACTATTCCGGACCCTTCTACCGGAAAGACAGGAAGACTCGGCCTTTCGATTTATGATCGTGGGTGAGTCTCAGATTTTTCTCTGTACGAAATCATGACTGATCTCCAGCCGTATAGAGAGTACAAAGTGTGCGTTTATGCAGGAGTGAAGAACGACACTGGGTGCGTTGTCTTGACCGCGTTCGTTTAATGCGTAGTCAATAACTCCGGTTCAAAGGATGTCTTTGTTGACCGAGAAAGATGCTATCGCGAAAACCGGCACATTCAAGGCGGGCTTTGCTAATGAATCCACGAGTATCAACGGGTGAGATGCGACGTGCTGTCGATGTTTAATTTCCAATGAATATCGATCTCTTTTAGGACAACTGAATCTTCTGAATCTGCTAATAACTCAGCCGCAAGGTATGTCGCAAATTTTTGCGTGGTTGATATGGTATTGAGCCAGTATTTCAGATTGAATCTGGCCATAGGAACTGTGGTTAGCGGCGTAGCTGTGATAATCGGCATAATGGTGTAATGGCCAACACGACTATACCTTAAAAAACTACAAGCCTATCTTCACTGTAATGGAGAATGTCGAAGTTGATGCAAAGTTTATGATCATGATGCAGTGATAAGGTGCTAAGCGCCGGTCTGGGTAAGTCGCATTGGCCCCACGCGATGGGCTACTTATGTAGGTTAGGGCTGAGCCGGACCCGTTGCATTTTGACAGCACGGGCCCAGAGCCTTTTGCAATCTTTTTTGGGAATCCCAATGAAGAAACAGGTTAGTGGATATCTGTTGAAGGCGCTGTGGCCACGCAATGACTCTACATAAGTACCAGGAGTCTGGTACCCGCCACATCTCAAGTCACCCTGTACCAGTTTGTGATGATTGACGAAACATGCGTCGCTCTCGAATCCGTCGACAGGCAGCTTTCCGGATTTTTTAGGGCTACGAAATGCTCGGGCTCATCACAAAGCCGTTTAGGTCGGTTTTCAGATGTTGTCAATGGCAAGTTGCACAGACAGACCTCAAAGTTTACCCAACTTTCCACTAGTAGTTCATTAGCAGCAAATTAGCAGGTTATGATGTCGCCAAGCTTCTGAACTGAACAAGTCACCATTCATCGTGAGTTTTTTTTTTTTCGTTATTGTACAACGTGTTCGTTACCGCATTCATGTTTGTACTACGTTAGAACAAAGAACATCATTCTACTTTTACAAGTCGGACTCCGCTGACATCGCCTTCATCGTTCTCTTTCATGTCCAAAGCACAAAAGCTCGCCCTTTTCTTGAACTAAACGCTAAATTCTCGCTCTGTACCGTCCTTTGTCGCTGACGCTCATGGACCTTCCATCCCAACGAACTCCAGTGGCAGACAAAGCCATAGGGCCACTTGATACTCCCTTTGTTTCTCACGAGTACAGATTGTTTTCAGACGCGAACGCGGTTGATGATTCTTCACTTCCATTCCCCGAACCGTATAACCCTCGACATCCGCTCAGACCCTGAGAAGAAATCTCATGCTCGAAAGCAACCTCCAGGACACATACCCCGGCCACGCAATGCATTCATTCTCTTTCGTTGCGACTTTGTCCGTCAAAAGAAAGGTTCCGATCGAAGTCGAAGGACACCATCGAAATATTTCACGTATTGCGGGCAGTGTATGGCAGCATATGTCACCCGAGCAGAAGAAGCCGTGGAAGGATATGGCGGCAGAGGAGAAGAGGAATCATGAGAGGAGGCATCCTGGGTATAAATACCGTCCAGGCGTTTACTGCGATGCGCCTAGAGGTCAAGAGAAACAGACCTTGTCACGGGGGCGAAAACATGTACGAGGCGCCGCCGACGTAGCCTTCTTTCATGCCATCAAACAGTCGCGAAAACCGCCGAACGTAGCACCGTTTTACCACCCCTTCCCGATGCTTCCACGTTCATTCAACAAATGCCTCTTCTCAGATACTTCCTCGCCTAATGATGTACCATCACCCCTACGACGCTCATCTTCTTGTCCACCACCCGGTGCCTTCCCTGTTCTCCCTTCTTTCAACAACTCCTTGAATCATTCAAAGACGGTGCGAGACGACTTGTCTCGACGCCCCAGTCGCGTCACCTTTTATCAGTCTGCTCCACCTTTGCAGTTTGAGACCGAGCCCTAGGTTCAGGGCGGGCCGACGTTCCCGTACACTTCCTACCGACTTCTCTTCAACATCACAACCTTCACGCCCCTGCTTCCTATTGTTGCATCGCCTGTAGATGCTCCCGGATGGTACAAAGCAACACCAACCTCCTGCCCATTGGACTCAGTGGACAGACAATGTCGGAAGGCAACTAAAAAGGCAAGAACTAGCACAGGTAGGTCCTCTGTGCGAAACGCTGCCGACGATACACTCATGAATGATACGATCTAGAACCACGGATTTGACAATACACTAACGAATACAGTACCCAATTGGTTTGCTGCCACACCCGACGAGGGCCCATCGTTCACGAATCCGTTTGGTAGCATGTCGATTTCACCACGAAATGCCGCCTCCATTCCTGTTTCCCAACGTCACGATGAGCATATCTCACCCTTTGACACATCTTTCATGGCATTCAATAACGATTTCCTCGGGCCGTACTCTATTGAAGCGCTCGGATCGTATTGCGAATCCCGCAGCTCGAGAGTTACATTTCATCCTTACATACTTCCTCCGTGTCTCAACTCAACCCCACTTACACCCACATGAGGATAGAAGGCTGAAAGTCACGGACGAATCGTGAGTTTACCCCACTTTCTTTAATCCGGACCGTGAACAAAGCCACAGAAACGGACCGCCAGAAAAAGCGGTGACGTGACAAACGAACTGCGCCTCCTTGTACCTCGATTGTCCCTGTACGAACGGGGGAACAACACGCCTTCATCGAGGGCCGAAACATAGAGGACCAATTCTGTACGAATAGGATAGGAGGAAGTCAAGGCCGTCGATTGTAACTTCTCCCAACGACACCACTACGTCTCCGTGCGTGAGGATTATCTATAGTCTCCTCGGCGAACTAGTAGTCATAAATAACTTTCTGTTGATAGATAGATCCCTGGTTCGTAATCTAGATTCTACACTGCGTACAAATTGCTGAGGTTGAACGTCGACCGCCAAGTACCGCGGCCAACGATACCGCGCCATTAAGTGTGTGCGGCGATATTAGCGCCAATCAACACTGTTTCTCCAGGTTGTTCGTGTCTCTTTATTTGTTTGACATTGGGCTATTTGACCAAATCTTCTTACCTTCCATGAGACAGAAATAACGACTCCCCGACACACTGGGGGCAAGAAAGCATAAGTCTCGGTTTTTTTTTAAAGACTTATGGGACCTTATGCATGACTCCTTGCATAAGTTTTGGTCAGTGAACACAAACTCATGCGAAATTGTCCCCAGTGACAGTGATACAGCAACGCGCGCGCAGCGAATGCGGAGATATTCTGGGGAATAGGTTTGTTGTTCCTGAATTTCGGAGATTTTACCCCAACGCCCATGGGGAAGATATATAAAACGGGTTGACGGTGGTCAGGTGGTCCACTTCATTTCCTTGCATCAGATCCGTGTTCCGCTTTCATTCAACAAGATCAAAAGTTTAGTCAATTTAATTCAACCGTAAGGGCTAAGAAAGGTCAAGCCTAAAAGTTCTGAAGGAATAGGAATGTTTTTTTGAGTTTGTCGTCCCCGGCACGGGCATGGTGGGAGGCCGGACCGCTATGGGGCCCGGGGACTACCCCACAACCGATCAAGGGTTTGATGATCTTATGACATTCCTTACTCGTGCCTAGTCGGTTGATTCAAAAGGATGGGGTGCTTCTTTCCCATCTTCTCCTGCCTCCCACTCGGGAAACCAACTCCTTGTCGAGTTCTTCGAGCGTACCAGCGGCCCATCATGAGCAAGGAAAGCATCTTCGTGAACATACGCGTCTATTGTATGTCTTCAGTGTCTACGTAAGGCACTGCCTCCTGATTGCTTTTTTTTACAGGGCTGGCATTCGTGGTCTACTGGGGCATCGTCCTATTCGGTTATGATACGTTAGTAAACCTTCCTTTCTCGCACCGTTCTCGTCACTAAAATCGTCTTCAGAGGTGTTGGTGGAGGCGTTGTCGGTAATGCGTATTTCCAGGAGCATTTTGGAATGAGGCCGGGTGGAGAGAAGGACCAGGACAGGATAGATGAAGTCAGCTCCATTGTTGTCTCTGTGTTACAAGCCGGTGCTTTCTTCGGTGCATTGTCGTCTGCACCCGTCTCTGGTGAGTAATTGCTATCCCTCAAGATTTAGCTAAATGCTCAATCTTGCTTCCATATAGCTCGTATTGGCAGGAAATATACCCTTGTAACTTTCTCGACAATATTTGCCGTTGGAGCTGTGCGTCATGCCGAAGTCCAAGTCTAAACCCTTCTCATTGTTTTCATCGGCAGATTCTTACCACCATCGCTGAAAGCCCCAAGAATGGCCTGGATCTCATTTACGCTGGCCGAGTCATCTCTGGTTACGGTATTGGTGCCATCTCCGCTGTTGCCCCTGCTTTCGTATCCGAGTGTAGTCCAAAGGAGGTTCGCGGGAGGATTACTGGCCTTTTCCAGATCATGGTTGCAATTGGAGTGATGATTTCCTACTTCGTCAACTGTGAGTTACCGCTTATTCCGAACCCCTTGACCATCGCACTTACTGCCTTATTAGACGGTATCGGTATCCATATGCAGACTGGTGTTGACATCTGGAGAGTGCCATTCGGATTACAACTCGTGCCTTGTGGTATTATGTTGCTCGGATTACTTACTGTTAAGGCACGTGCTCCTCTCTTCTGATAAGAGCACTCTGCGAACTTATTCCTACAGGAATCTCCTCGTTGGTTGGCCTCGGTTGAACGTAAGGAGGAAGCGTTGCATAACCTTGCCTATCTTCGCAAGAAGCCCATCTCTGACGACGGTGTCCTCAGTGAAATGGCCGAAATAGAGGCCGCCATTGATGAGGAAAGAGAGCTAGAGACGGTCTGGGCTTGAAGGAAGCTTTCCTAGGAAAAGGCAACTTCATTCGTTTTGTAATTGCATTCGTGATCTTCCTCCTCCAACAGTGGTCCGGTCAAAATAGTGTCAAGTAAGGTTCTCTTAGTGATACTGATTACATTGCCTAATATTTCCTCCAGCTACTATGCCCCCCAGATTTTCGAGTCAATTGGTTACACGGGAACCAAGAACTCGTTGCTCGCATCTGGAATCTACGGCGTTGTCAAGGTCGTCTTCACCGCATTGTTCATCTTCTTCGGTGTCGAGTCGCTTGGTCGTAAGCTTTCCTTCATCATTTCCGCCTTTGGAATGGGGTCTCTCTTCTTCATTATTGGTGCCATCCTGAAGACGCACCCTCCTCCAAAACTCGTGGATCCCAACAATCCTCCTTCGCCTCCTCCCGCGAGTCAGGCTATGGCTGCAATGATGTACATCTATGTATGCTTCTACAGCATGGGCTGGGGTAAGTTGATAACCTTACGTACGGGTATCTCAGTCTCATGATTACATCACAGGTCCTCTTCCGTGGGTTTATGTTTCCGATATCTTCCCTACCCGCACTAGGCACTATGGTCTCGCTCTTGCCAGTTCTTCACAGTGGCTCTTCAGTATGTGGAAGCATTGAAGTTAAGCAAATAATTGCTAAGCGTGTCTATAGATTTCGTTGTTTCAAAGGTTACTCCCGAGTTAGTCACACACCTGGGCTACAAGATCTTCTTTATGTTCGCCGCGATCAATATCGGTGGTATGGGAACCTTTTCCCTGTGAGTTTTCATGGTCAAAGCCAAGTCTAGGATGTTCGAGCTCATTTTTATTCTTCTAGCCTTATCCCCGAAACAAAAGGTCGCAGTCTCGAGGATATGGACGTCATCTTCGGTGCCATTTCACAAGCAGAGAGAAATGCCGCTATCGCACGGGCGCAAAAAGGTGTGCTGATCGTTATTTTGTCGTATCCTCATCGCTCATCGCTCGAAAACGCTCTAGAACTTGACCAAGAGGTCAACGATGTACGGTCCGACTCACGGAGCGACCAGAAGGTGTAAACTCGTTGTTTACTATCTGGGGCATTATCATCTTTACCGAGTAACGAGTTTCACGATCCGTCAGTGTACTTTCATAGGTTATGGAGCACTGTGTACATTTATACTTAGTTCACCAACGTCTATTTTCATCCTGAAGCTATCCACTACCGCTGTCACCGAGCGTCCGTTTGCTTGAATCAAAATAAGCTATCAAGATGCACGTTCCTTGTTCCTGGCCCACGTGTCCGAAGCTCCGAAGCATACGGAATTCCTCTCACCATGACCCACAGGCCACAAAGATTACAATCAAAAGGCCCGAAGAGCCGAACGCCAAAGAGAGACAGGGTCGGATTTATCAATTTGACGCTCACATGCCACGAGGCTCCCGACTCCAGTTGAACTCCAGCACGTATCCAAGCAACACCATCCGCTTACTCGCTCGTATGAGGAGTTGCACCGGATCTTCGCTGCATTTTGCGGAAGCCGTGTCCAATTTATTTCTGTAATTCGACAAGCACTACTAACTGTTCAGCACCATAGATGGGAAAGAGAATCACAGCCAGACGGCGATCCTTCAATGTTTCGCTCAGCATTTGACTAGGCGTGTTTTGAAGCCCAGATGTCAGTTTGTTACTCCTTCATTATCGCAGGCGCGGTTGACCGTAAAGCTGTGGAGGAATCCGCGTACGGAAAGGATCCAATCTGTGTACGCTGAAAATCCAAGTGATATTCACGACTCACGAGTGGAGTCACGCCGAGAAATGGTCGGTCCCTGAAACGGAACAAGGTGGTACTACCGAGCGCGACTTTTGCCGCCCTGTGTGCTATCCCTTCCATACGATAGCCAAAAGCTTTCAGCACCACTAAGCACTGGGCTGTGGAGAGATCAGGTATGAGGGTTTTACACTCTCACGAGCAGTCAGCTGCCTCAAGGTGCAGTCCAAGCAGCCTTTACTAAATTAACTCGGGGTTTATTGCCCAGGAACTCGAATGCCGCCATTTTCCATCCGTGAGGTGTGATTTCGTGAGATCTGGAGGTGAATATCAATTTGGAGCCTGATAAGGTTGATCTATCGATAAGCCTAGACACAAATGTGTCTAATGATTAATCTTTGTCTTGACTTGGATTCGCCGTCGTCAGCTGGTCCTAGAGATCTCCCATGAGATACTGACGTAGTAATGTTTCCGATCCTTTTGAGAAATATTGTTCAATGGTCGGCCATCCCAAACACCTTCGTTGCTCAATACTCAACTGCTAAGTTCTACTATCCGAGCATGCGTTCAGGGTTTTCGCTATGTTTTCAGTCGTTTCAACTATTGCTACCCCTAGCATATGGAGCAATCTCCATTCTGCTTTTTTTAATCGATGGACTCCATGGATACTGCGATGAGCTCAAGAGTCCCATCCTTTTGGGCCACGTTTAACCGTGACGGAGTTCAACGCCCGCCGCGCCATATCGTGAGCGGAACACTTGTCACTTAGTTAATTTCCTCGGTGTCTTTATTGCTGGACTCCCAAGACCAATGTGCAAACACAAATGTGTCATCATTCATCGCATGGAATAACGGTCCACTCCGTAAGAGCTGAGTATGCAGAGATATTCGGTAGGCCTAGAGAGAATGCCCAGATTCTGCATAGTATCACCTTTCATCGGCACGGCGGTGTTCCCTATTCTAGCGGTCGGTTGATATTTTGAATTCATGTCTACAATTCACTCGCGTATTTCCAGAAGAGTTCATAAAATTACTAGGCAAGTCGATAAAAACGCATAGCGATGTCCGCTAATCATTATCTCCAAACGCCCTCTGCAGGTAAAATGTCTGAACCGAGTCTTTCAGATGGTAACCTTGGACCTGTAATTAACACCCTTGCTGCATTGGTCAAGGATTGGTTGCAAGGACTAGTCGACTCCTTGCACATGTATCGCCGCCTGGTCGGTGCTCCCCCTCCACATCCCAACTATCCTCTTCCTGCCGATTTTCCATTTGGCAGTCTCTCGCAAGTATTTCACTGGGTACAGATTTTCGACGATGCCAACCAGGCCAATCGGAGCTTTCGCGTGAGGATGTCTCTCTTCGAGGGACGTCCAGAACGTTGGGAGCCACTCCTGTGGTCGGTTCATAGTGGTAAGTCGTCTCCGAACCTATTGGTAATATAGAGCTAAAATATACGTCAGGGAATGTTGTTCTAGGGTCGGTAGAGCTGGATCCGTCGCCTATATGCCGACCAATCTGTCGTGTCCATCGACCCGATCTTCATTCTGGAGAGCCTCATTCATGCTGTCACCTACCACCGCAAGATCATCGTATCGAGCAGGATTGTTCTGCTAGCACCAACGACACCCGCGGCTGCCTCGTCTGGGTATATTTGGACCGAGATATTTGAAATTCGTCGTTCCGACAATAACGAGCTCATTAAAGAACTGGCTCGAAGGAGCACTTCCTCGCAACCAAGGTTTTGTCCCACTTGTCGTATTTGGTTGCCCCAAGCGGGTCCAAATTATTGCCTGCAACATTTGCCCTCCTAAATGTGCGTGTCTTCCATAGCATATAGAAGAAGACTAACTGATGTGTGGTCATAGTCATTAAACTCTCCCGGAAAAGTTTGCAAGTGTTATGATCTCCGTAAAGAAATACAAAAGAAATATCTATTCAAAACGTTGACGATTTATGTACCATAATTTAATGAGTCTCGAAGCGAATTTCATGTATTTATTTCCATTACAAATTGTCATATCATCCCGCGAAGTCGATTATAGAGTCGGAATAATCTTCCACTCGAATGTTGAGCTCCCCTTGAGCCGTTCCATATCTGTATCCGTGTGTGATAAACTTGCCTTCAGGGATCTCCCAAGAAAAGTACTCCAAATTGTCTAGAACCGTCTTGGTCATGGGATATAGCCCCCGTTCAAGTCCCTTTCGCAGCCACGTCCCGGATGGTGCGTCAAATGTCAGAATGTGTGCCGATATTGGACCAGGAACCCAGGAATCTATTGTAAGCCGCGTCCATCTCGTCCATCTTGCGCCAACTGCAACGAAGATTAAGTAAAAAAAATTCACACACTAGAAATGTAAGTACTTGCAAGGTATCTGACATATCTCTAACTTCGGAAACAGCTGACCCAAGGAACACACTGTATCATATTCCTCTTGGCTGAAAGGGCGTCCGTGGTAATGGCTAGACATGGCTCCCTTTTTCACATAGGATTCGAATACACGCATGCTCGGAAATCGCTTCAAAGCTCTGATAATCTGGTTGCATTCTATGTCCAAGCAAATCATCAAAAAGGCCAATTCCAGCGAACAAGGCACTCACGGCGCTGATCGAGTGAACTACCCAAGAATGCGCGTTACTGGCAATGGAGAGCCGCTCTAAGCTCTCCATCATAGGGGAGACGTTCTCCATCAACTCAAAATCGCCGATAACCGTTGCTGCTGCATCGAGATGGAGGTTTTCACAATCCTTCTCGATCAAGGCAGTGACCGTGCAGCGTTATGAGTAGCTTCAATCCTCGGCGACCACATCACGTTGATTTCAGCCACATTGGGAATGGCGGAGGCCGCTAGAAACGTAGCGACAATTTCTGCGGATAGATCGAGTTTCCGAAGAAATGGAAGATCGAATGTAGGTAAACGATATGATTCGGTTCCCGGAACCAACAAGTGAAGTCCAAGCTCGACTAGACCAAGCTGGTGTCGAGCAATAAAATCAACAACATTATCGTCGATAGGTAAGTTGAGCACGAGATTGGCGAGTCGAGGAATAGTGCATTGACGTAGCATTGTACCGAAGTCGGTACAAAGCGCGGCAGTATCCAGGCTCCATACCACAGGAGCTATCCCAAGCTCGTAGAGGTTGCTCGTTCGACTAAGGACTTTTGGTAATAGCTCTAGGCACTCAGTGACCGCAGCCCCGCATGGAGGAATAGGAGTGCTGATCACGTAACTAATTAGTATGCAATGGTACAAACCAAAAGCGGGACAACGTACTGATGTATCGGATGGAAGCATACAACACTTTTCGCGGCAATTTCATTGGTCTGTAGTGTTCTCAAACACTTGATCGCGGAAGGGAATGTAGAGAAGCTCAAGTTCCGATAGAGATGTGGAGTTGCCACCGCATTGAATGATTTGGAAACAGTGCAGGTATTGTACAGCGCGGGTATTGAGGTAAGAATGCAGATCCTATCCCAGATTTCAAATGGTACGGCGATTGGCGCAGTTGACATGATGCTTTAGGGTATGTATGCTATGGTAGTTTGGTAAGGTCAATAGTGGAAAATATCTCTTGTCCATAGGCCGAACGCACCTCAGTGTAAAGGATGGAGTACTTACGGAGCCGATGGAAGTCGATGGTCAAGATAAGAAAATTATGGCATCCGTCATTGTTACACGCGGCACTTGCCGATATTTCTAGAGAACGTGACCTGCTATGCAGGTGTTCACTCCCTGCGAGAGTGTGTCCAAGTTCCATTTTGTGTGCTCCCGTAACATCGTTGCGATGAATGTAGCGATGTGCAAGACCATCGCCATATACAATGGCGAGAAAGCGCGAGAAGAAATTTCCATATTGACGTCGATGACGCTACAGTGACGGCAAATATTGATGTCAGTGTCACGTGAGCACAAGGCCTTTTCACCTCGATTCTTTCGAACCATATCTCATCTACAGTTTCCCGTCCAACGGAAAAGTTCAGGATTGACTTCTCGTCCCTCCTTGCTTCTGCAAGACTTGGTACTGCGAGATACAAAAAGATTTATTTCTGGGTAACATCAATTTTGCCGTCACTGTACATACAGTATCGTCACGGGACATGACCTCCTGCAAACCGTCCTCAGCGATGGCGATCACATCACATCCAAGGTAAAAAGTTCTTAGATTTGTTGTAATCCTCGATATAACGAGTCTTTTCTTTCAACGTAGCAAACGCGAATATCAATATGGAGCCCTAGCTCATTGCCCTGTGGGAACACATTTCAACACTCGTGAAGAGATGACCGCTGCCATGGTTCATGGACCAACAACTGCCGGAATTCATGGAAGTAATAAATGGGGCGCATAATCTGTCGTTTTGTGAGCTTAATCTTTCATAGAAAACAAGTTAGGGAGCTAAAGATATATGCAGGTCTGGTGGATACGAAGATGACATAGATGAAGGAATAGAATTGTCAGTGGATTGTAGTCATTCAAGGTCTTTAGAAATTCGACTCATTATATTAAACTTGAACAGCACTTATACTGGCGAAGGTCCGCGTGTCACTTCGTCATAGCATGCTTGCGTATCAAACTTCCTTACAGGCGGACGAAAGAATGGACAGCAGGTTGAACACCAGAGATGGGAGAACAATTCTAATCGTAGTCTCAAAGTACGTGTCAGATATCCCTTATAACCGCCTTTCTTTGAAACGTATTTCAATGTCAGAGGTCGGCAGAAGGTATGTGTCGCCCTGTGCGCGTCTTTCGAGGGTATGTTCCAGGTTCGCCATACGCGCCTGAGTCAGGGTACGCTTCTCTTTTGGGATTGTGCGTGCACCCAGCTAATAGTTTCAGGTATCGGTACGACGGGCTTTATCAAGACATCAAGGTGGTTCTGGCCTGCTCAGATGTGTCTTATTGGGCTAACTTGAAAAGGTATGGACAGAGACTGGAAAATCTGGGTTCAAAATGTGCAGGGCACGATTTAGGGTACGTCTTCTTAACTGTTTATCCCTAGGGTATATTTAATCCAAACAAAAGAGCTCCACCCGACACGCTTGTCTGGCGATCGCCCGGGCAAGCAGCCACCGTACATAGACGTCACAAGGCTATCGAGAATGTCCAGCAAAGCCTCGATGGCCCGGTCGGTAGGTAGCTCAAGATAAAGATTCGATTTAGTCCATTGACAATCGATCATTGCTTTGGGAAGCGCTGGCCGGGTGGATGCAACAACGCGCAGAGTCAGCTGTAATCAAACCCGATTCCGACCCTGAATAACGAATTTATTGCTATTGCTATTAACGCATTGCCGCCTACATCAGAATCTGTCCCTGAGCCAATCAAACGCGATCCGACATGCACTCTTCCAGATGGAATGGACGCAAACGCCCAAGCAAGAGGAAGATCGAAGTTGCAGGGAATGAAAAGGATTTCTAAGACTCGATGAATGCAGGTTACAGGAAAGATCTCTGTATGTAGTATGTATCTGAAAATTTTCGGTCATCTGTCATTCATGCTACGCGAATCGCGAATCGGGATCGGCGCTTCCCTGATTCAGTCGCGCTGCAAGATAGCACGTGTCAAAGTGTTACTTGTGTGACATCTGCTTCTTTCACAGTGACTACGACCATCAAATTCCCCCAGCGTTCTGAAGAGGCAACCTCAAAGGTTCTTCAAAAGCGACATGGATTCTGGTATGTTTTCGACTATCGACTTCATCAATGTATTCGACCTTTCCAACCATTCAACCTGCCACCACTTGATGCAACTTTGTCCAACTAAAAAGTTGTCGTGTTCTTGTTCGGATGCAACTTCATCCCTTTTTTTCAATCTCACCATTTCGGCACCATGTATCTGAACATCAACTGTTTCTGCACCCCTCATTTCCACAGTTGCGATATCGATTCCTACATCGGAGATCTCTATACCAGGAGTGAATGACAAAGCGTTGACGCGGAGAAAGACCAGCAGAAGTCGTAGTCCGATTGGAAGAGGTCGAGATGTCGATTGCGGTGACAGACGGTGCGTACTTCTTTCCATAACGCATCTCGCTGCATTGACTAGGAGCCTATAGTATCGACAGCAGTCGTAATTCTGGAAAGAACTTGCACGTCAAAGGGCTCAGTCGTCGGGTTGACAACAGAGATTTAGAAGAAGCGTTTGCCAAGATTGGAAGGGTACGAGTGTAACTCACCTGTCAGCACAACGTTTTTCACATGGTTCTAGGTCCAAAAAGCTCAAGTGATGTTTGACCCTCACACTCGTGATTCTCGTGGATTCGGATTCGTGACCATGGAGTCTCCAGAGGAAGCTGAAGCAGCGATTACTGCTTTGAATGCCACTGAGTTGTTTGGGAAGGTCATCACGGTCGAGAAGGTCCATTCATGACATCATACCACTTTCATCTCTGATACATCTCCAGGCACGGCGTAGTCGCGCCAGGACACCTACCCCCGGACAGTATTGTGGACCTCCAAGGAAAAACGAATTGCGTACGTCATACTTCCCATGCATCTTGTTCAGAACCACTCATGGATACTTGTTGATCAGGTGACCGCCCTTACGATCCCCGTCCGTACGATAGTCGTTATGCTAGCGACTGGGACCGGGATGGCTATCGGGGGGCCAGAAGTTGGCGCGAAGAGGAAGATAGAAGGCGAAGTCGTGATCGAGACCGCGATTACTATCGAGGCCGAGACTACGATTATCGAAGGGATAGAGATGGTCGTGATCGCGACCACAGTCGCGATTCATATAATTACCGAGAGCGGAGGTACTAGAGCATAATCGTCGCTCATCTTGATACCCCACGCCTTTCTTGACATTTTCTTGTTGACTTGTTGAACTACAGGCATTTATACCTTGTACAGATCAAAGCTAATGTATCGCACACTCAGTTAACTCTGCAAAATACCGCATTCACCTGCAATTATGCCTAAGTTTCCCATCCCCAGTCAGTATGTACGGATGGCCGTTCCGCTAACGCACCACGGTATTTGATGGGTTGGGCTTCGGTGCACCATGCATTCTACGCCACTGACTTTTGCAGTATAGTTTATCAATATCTGGTTTCCGTCTTGAAACAATGAACACTCGCAACAGTCGTTCAACATCAAGGTAAGACATTATGGTATAAATTTCTAACTGATTTGATTCTTCTTTCCTTACCATTGATATCAACACTTCAGTGCGCTCGACAGGCCGCTGACTCGGGGCGGTGGAATAACTCAAAGTTGTTACATTCACTCTCAGGTTTCTCGTCAGGCTATGGAACCCGAATGACATATATTCACGGATTCGAGGATACTAGAGAGTATTCGTGAGCGTATATACGGAATTTTTCCCGTACAAAACATGCTCCACTTTGTATATCCGGAGAATTTTTCAGTCCACAAGCTGTAGAAATTGTAGAACATTTGTCGTATATACAACTTACAAGCATCTTTGTACGATGTTTTAGCTCCGTTACGTACCTTGTCCTCCATGCAGTTTTCTCGGTGCGATTCCCTTCCTCTCTCAACTTGCCTAAGTTGCCTTACCTCACACTCCCACCAATGATTTTTTGGGCGAAGCCTGAGGCCTAGGGTACGGAGGTTGAAGAGGACAATGAGTGAGGATGACGCACGTTGCACCTGGCATGCCTTACGCAACGTCTTTTCTTGGGTCAGGTACATAGCGCGTCGTAAAATTTACAGGAAATATGAAGCCCCACTTTGGGAAATTTGCGTGAAGAACTAAGTCAGATTTGTATGTACGGAAACTGTATATACGCCCACGAATACTCTCTACTACAGGCTCCACTTTAACCATCATATCCATCAGTACGACATGGCATTGATTTGAAACATGTATCTGTTCATCATGATCAACGACTGCCGGGAATCTGACTCACGCGCTGCAAGAACTATAAAGCCTCATTCCGTTCGACGCCTTTTCCGTGAGCTCAATAAGATATCCACAAGTTCAAGATATTCGAGGTTGTGAGTCTTCCAGTCATTCACTTTTTGTTTTTCGTATTTCTGACTAAACAAATTTTCGCGACAAAACATCAGATGAATTACTTCGAGTTCATACCAGTCGGTCTCCTTGCTCTATTCTGTTTCTGCCTTGTTGCCATGGTTGCTATTGGATATTGTATTCGGCGATCGGGGAGTAATTCTATTCAAGGACTACTTAAGCTTCCCCGATGTACGTCTCACAGTCTACTTCCCTTCGTGAATTATACAATCAGTGACTGAACAAAAAGCTTAGTAGGCACGACCAGTTCGACCTCTCACTCACAACTCCTTCTTTCACGATCTTCGTATGATTCGCTATCGACCAAAAGTCAGGATCGACTCAGAATTTCACCGCCCTCTTCACCCAAACCGCATCATCCATTGTCCACACCTGCATCCAGTGAATTGTCGGTGTCGGCATTGGCATCGCTGTCATTTTACTCACAGTATTTCGCCATTCCGCCAGGATCACAGCGCCCGACACAGTCAGTAATCAGTAGCACAAGTACTACAACCAACGGCAACGCTCGGCCATTATCAACGCGGCCCTCATCGGCCTCAAGTTACACAGTCACAACGCTACCCGAATATCAGTCTCGGGCCTCATCGCGAACAGCTTCTACGCGTCCGCCCCCGAGATACTGGGAAGCACGCCCACTACCTCCACCACCATCAGCCTGGAGCATGAATCGGTAGGAAGAAAGCTCGGTCTGATGAACCCGTGTCATATGTACATATTCCGACAGAAATCGAAATTGATGTATACTCACCCATGCTGTGTACCATAGGTAAGAACCCGCGAAAGATTTGGTCCACATGGTCTCCCGAGGTCTAATTTAGGATCATTACGGTGATGTCACATTCCTTCCGTACTCAAGTATTCCTCTAATGCAAAGTTTGGGCAATCGGGGACCTGGATGCTTTCTGGATGCTGTCTGTGCCTTGTTCAGTCAAGCTTT
Source organism: Paramarasmius palmivorus (assembly GCA_037176845.1). Lineage (NCBI taxonomy): Eukaryota > Fungi > Basidiomycota > Agaricomycetes > Agaricales > Marasmiaceae > Paramarasmius > Paramarasmius palmivorus. The sequence goes on from JAYKXP010000154.1 coordinate 50,263, forward strand.
AGTAAACCATGCAATGGGCATACAGAAGGCTCGCTGTATGCACTTAATGCTCCGAGATTGATAGGGGAATCGGAAGAAGCAGATATTAGATGGCATCTGCCATATCAACTAATACGTCTTAAGTTTGTCCACCTTCGGAACGTGGGTAGTAGCTTTATGGTCTAGACTTTGAATTTCCGACATTTGTTAAATTCATGTCCACGTTTGTATACTACTAAGCTTGCCGTTCCTCTGGTAAATACACTATATTCTCTGTAATTATTCTTCTCTCAGTCTCAGTCTCCAACAAAGAAGGTGGATAGGCAGTGTTCAGTTTGACTTTTATCGACCAATAGGAAGCTTCAATCAGGGATGTATGATCTCTACCGCAATGAGAGTTCTTTACGCACTGTTCAACGTTCATCAGTGGCGTCACTGCTGCCGCCGCCTCCCGGCCGCCGCCCGAGAGCCGCGGAAGAAGCGTCTCCTGAGACCACGAAGATTCTTGACCATTAACATCCACACTGGGAACATCTAACAGCTGCCCGGGCAGTGTATTCGACAGCGGAAATGAGGAACCAGTCTAGTAAGTTGTCCGCTACCGTATACAAGTTATTAAACAACTTAGTATAGCAGCAGTCTACCATGAATTGTTACATAAATTACAACGCCGCGGTTTTGACCTTGATACTAAGGCGGAAATTCTTCTCGTTGCATTAGCTGGTGGCGTCATGGGACTTGTGGTAGTCACTGCTATTGGTTATTATTGGGCGAAGACTCTTGCCGCAAGGAAGCAGTCTCAGCGCCAAGTCGCACTTGCTCGGAGTACCAAAGTTGTCTTCAGGCTTTCGCGGCAGTGAACGCTAATATCCAGTTTTTACAGCTCGAATTCGTTCAAGAGTCAAAGTCCCAAAGTTCTTTGAAAATGCCATCGCACGGTTTTCGATTGGTTCACGGAATCTCGCTATCAGGACTCGGACTGCCAGGAACACTAATCGAAATCGGTACGATATCGAGCCTGAGGATGGATACATAAATGCACACTCAACATCCCACACAGAATCAAGAACATCCCAGTATCATACCGAACAAAATTCCACGATTTCTTTGCCGCTATCTGCATCAGGTTCTGCTCCAGTGAACACACAGCCCATCATCTCAAGCTATATCAGAGTCACCGAGAACCCCGTCGCATTCGTCACGCCACACCCATAGCGATACTGTCCGGCATCCATCGGCATCCACATATAAGATTACAACATTGCCGGAATATCGAGCGCCTTCGAGAAGTAGTAATGATTCCCGATCTCCACCAATGTACCGGCAAGCGCGTCCTCTGCCTCTTCCGCCGTCGGCATGGAACACCAATCGGCACGCAGGTAGGGAAGTCTAGAGAATGCGGCGTATCATGAGAAATAGCGATAAGTACGAGAGGAATAGAGATCTAATTTGACAGCCGGACAGCAGCCAGAGAGCCAATACAGCCCTGTGAAATGTACAACGTAGTTTGGCATCGTTAAGATGCAGTCCAATGTGGTGTAGTGGCTAACATTGCTGTCTTTCATAAGTCCACAGCAGCCCGGGGTTCGATTCCCCGCATTGGAATTTTTCCACGCGACCATTAGCCGATCGGGCTCTTCCGATTAGGTTTTACCTTGGGCTATGGTTAAGCGTTTCTTTTGAACCCGAACGCCGATGTCGAAACGCGTGGGCTCTTGTTCTCGTTCACCATCTCCTACAACCTCAAGCTCAAAAAGGAGAAGGATAGACGGAGAAGGGAATCTGAGCTTGGTGTGTCTCTCTTTCTCTCGTAGAAGACAAAATGACCGACTGTTGAAAGGGTTACCCAGACGCGCCTTCATCTTCAGGATCTGGCTCGATATCGCTGATACATGTAAGCCTATCGCTACAAATACATGGGTTATATCACTGCTGAACTGTATATTCCTTTCAGGGTACTTCACTCGCTCCTCCAAATGGCAGACAAACTTCACCCACTCACAATTCTCAGAATTCCCAACGATCCACGACCGATTCGCTCACATGCTCCGTCCGCTCCAAAAGCACCGAAATCGATCCAGACAAACCCAGCGTCTTATCAGCCATCTTGCAAATCCAATCTCAAATCGCCTCTTTGAGCCAGGGTATCAACGATCTTCGCGAGGAAGTGACACAGATGAAAGAAGAGGTTCGCGAGGCCCGCTCAGAGTTTAAGGCTCTCTCAGGTAGCGAAGGAAGTACGGTATTGGATGCGTTGAAGGAGCAGAAACAGGACCTGTCGAGTTTGAAGTTCTCGGTAGACAGCTTTAGGCTCGTGTTGGGAGATTCGTTGGGGAAGTCGAAAACTACTGGTGTTAGCGATGGTACTAGTACGCAGGAGGAACAGGCGGCTTGGAGGTCATCATTCATGAAGGAAATGATGAACTCGAGGCAGGGGTTTGGGCTGTTCCCTACTGCGAGCCAGACGTTTGTGCCGACACCTGCGGCGTCCGGTTCGAAAGGACAGGCTCTCACTCGACGACCAACACTGACAAGTCAAAAACAATTCAGAAGGCTACAAGCACCAGTCAAAGACCTATCTCGACCCTTACTCCCCGTTCTTCGACATCTGCGACCACTACATCCGCCGGCGCCCGTAGTACGTCTCAGGTAGTAACTACGGCACCTAGGCGCGTGGAAAAGTCTCTTGCCGGCTCATCTGCTTCAATTGCTTCAGGCATCATACCCTCCGATACCGAGCTACTAATACCTCAACAAACCCAACCTGTCACGCCAGCTGTCACGGTCACGTCACTCATAGCGAACAGTTCCACAAGGACTACACGGTCATCCGCATCCACATCTGCCTCTCCCACACCGCGTAATACACGTTCTTCTACCACCTCCGCCACATCTTCCCAAAAGCTGCCACTCCCCTCCGAATTGACACCTTCGATTTCCGCACCTCTTCTTACCCATACGTCATTGCCTGCTTCCTCTACTACTTCGACCCCGCGTCTACACGACCTATGGTCCGCTCCTCCTGCCAAATCATCAATTTCAGTCTCAAACCCAAGCTCGACAAAGAGGCCAGGCGCCCTGCTCACACACGCGCAAATCTCTGCTACGTCGACGGCAGAAACGTATAACCCCGATAAGAAGCGGCGGCCAAGGCACGTTACGGCGTTTGGGTGCAAGGTTCCAGAGGAAGTGGGAGAGGAGTGGGAGTTTGAGCTGCCCGCGTGGATATTGGATGGGTTGGAGGAAGTCAACACGGAAGTGAACCATGCAGATAGGGCTGATGTTGACTATGCTGGCGATGAGCAAGGCGAAGATATGGCAGATTCGGTAGTGGAAGTAGAAGGGCAGAGGAAGGAGAGATACACAGGCCTAGCGGAGAAGATTCGGCTGTATCGGGAGTGGGCAAAGAACAACGATTGTAGTTATTATAGCTATTGGTGGTGGAATACCCGGTTGGAGGCTGTGGCTCAGGGAGCAAGTGGCGATGCCAGTAGGATGTCGTGATCAACTAGTTTGGCAGTTTGGTTGTTTCTTGTGCTATCGATGTAATGATCTGTGTATAGGCGCTGTTGTGCACTACTATTGAATCTGTGACTACGAACACCAAGATGGTTACTATTAATGGTACGCACTCGGTCTACCTGTAATGATACTGCACCATCATTGCAGTTGTTCCATGAATTGCGTTGTTACAACAGCAGGTCAATATACGTTTTAAATATGATAAGTCTTTTTCGTCCTCTCGAGCCTCCCAGGATCGTCGACAGCGCGGAATATGTATAGGTGAGTTACTCGTGGCATCAATCCCATCCCAAGTTACACTGATCAGTATCATTGGAAGAGGAATTGGCGGCGTAAACCATTCAGCAATGGACAAGACTATCACGATTACATCGCGCGTAACTGTTCTCAGCACTGCAGTAGAAACGTGAGGCAGAAATGAACTCGATATGGACTATTTCTCATATGTGTTACTGATACGATGCTTATGCAGTCCAACGCTATTCACTTCTAATGTGCCACAAGGCGATCACTATTCCATGACAATCAATCCTAGCATAATTGTCGGATCTGTGTTGGGAGGTGTTTCGTTTCTGCTAACAATAATTTTACTCTTCTTTGTTCGGCGTTATCGACCACACAGACAAGACCTAGAAAAGCATACAGGCAGAGTTCAACCAAACCCATACCCTCGCGATATGGTCAAGAGCAATACCAGAAGAACCGGGAAGGTCTCTGGAGGCAATGTCGAAGACGAAAATGAAAGTAATGGACTGGAAGAGATTGAACGATCGTCGTCTGGTGAATCAGTGGTGAATAGTAGCGCCACAAGCCCTCCTCCAAATTATGACGATGTTGTATAGGATTATTGACATTGACGAAGTGGATGAAGATGGAATGCTAACGGTGGATACTATAAGATAACGATAACACGATGTCCTGGCATATTAGAGTTAGGGTTCAGATGTTCATCTATCGACAGCAATAGACCTCGAGTTTCTTCTCACTCCACAATGATCACCTCGCCCGTAAAACCTTCAAATTTCCATGTTACTTGGGATCCAAAAGATAACGTTGGGGTAACGGTACGTCTGACATGGAACTACCCTGTATCCTAAAACTGCTTTTTGACCAATCGTGATTCGTTGATTTCTTTTCAAGCTTCCCCAGAATTGAAGATAAGCCAAATGCCAACCTTAGATTTGAATGGGATGTAGACTTTAGTCGGGGAGGCTTGGAGCTCTAACTTTAAGTAGAAGGCCCTTGGATTGGTCACGAAAGGTGCATCCTTACTAGACCGATCGCCTACCGTCTCATCTAGTATAACTGTATAAATTTGTTTTGACTAGGCCCTCGTTCACAGAAATCTGATGAAACAAGCAACCTATTCCTCACCACACCATGCTCTTGTATTTCATCCAATCCTTTGTCGGCCACGATCGTCAATATGAGTCAACTGGAGCTTCGCGATTCTCGACAGCGATAATTCAACGTCAACAACAGTGATCATTGCCAAATCATTGCCATTTTGCTCTTTGACCTCACGAGCTGAAGATCGAACGAACACAAGCCGTACTGTGTTTTGTTAACAAAGAGACTCAAATGCATTCTATCTGCTAAAGATGGTGCCTTGGGTGTCCGGAAGCGCCATACTGTTCCTTTGGGCGCTTATGAGCGCCTAACCATCCGAGATATGCACGGGTTCCTCGATATCGATAATGACCGTTCCGATAGATATCCTTTGGTTCAGAACAATCACGACTGCAAATTGCCATACGCATATTTCCTTTGTCCTTACTATGCAGTGCAGGCGTGAAACACCTGTCATTACTACCCTTCACCTCCTGCACCCTCGGCGTCTCTGCTGTCAGTGCGTCCAACGAATTCAACTGGCGTCCAGTATTGACCCAAGAAGCTCAACTTGTTTTGGGGCTGAGAGTGAGTCTTTCCGCTTCTGCGATCATCAGGATAGTGAAAGCGAATTACAGATTTGCGCAAAACTTGAGGCAGGTGTAGCGATGGTAAGGGTAATGGCCCGTTTGCATCGGATTGGATGAGACCTATCATTGCTACTGTTTCCTAATCACGCCGAGCAGGAAATGGGTCATGGAAGTGAACCCCAAATATCTTCTACCTATCATATTCATTACAAAGGTGCGCTGTGATTCTGATCTCATTGATGGAGGTCGATTTAGGTCATCACCATACACATTTCTTCGTTTGGGCCCAGCTCCTATCCAATCTCAGGATTGGGGGTGACAGGGGTTGCCCGCACAGAGCCTACAGATACGAGAACTAGGGCCCTTATATCTTTCAGGTCCGAACTTTTAGGATGACGAAACACAATAATGTTCTGTCCTGTCTTCGCACTCAATGACTCCGATACTCTGGCGAAGGGCGTTCAACTTTGACCCTTTGATTTTGCTTGTGATGGGGCGATCATGAATCAAGTCGTTTCTAAGAGGTTCGTGTATGACGCAGTAGGCACACTATCTATGTTCGACCTCGTGTTATCCTACCTTTTGCGAATTCGATATGTAATCCTGACATTCCAGCCGGGACCGCTGAGTCGAATGAAAACACTCGCAAAAATATCGCGATCGGATGGATTTTTTTTCTTGAGTAACCTGCAGATCACGGAATAGCGTTGCTCTTCGAGGCACCTATTTGATGAGACCCTTATGTCTTCTATATGACGACAGTGATCGCGACTGGTCGCGAATCGGCGTCAACGGGCCCAAGAAGCACAACTGCGGAAGCCACGAGGATAGCCTCAAGCATCATCATCGGTGATCTTTCCGTTCAGTTCCAGCCTTAAACATGTTCAGTTTGTAGCACCAGACGATCCTCCTGCTCGTCGATCAAAGTATCACTGCGGTCAATGAAACTGTAATGTATAGCGATAGGTAGTCCGATTAGTCCGTGATAGGTCCGACAAAAACGAGTGAGAGCACAAAGACAACAGTAGAAAGCAAGTAGAAAGCGGACAGAAGGTAGACATGGTAAAAACAAGGAAGATACATCTATAATATGCGGTACTAGCCGTCAGCACTGGAATAAAAGAAATAATTATGAGAATTATCAAAAATAGTTGTCGGAGATGATTAAAAGTCAATGTCCGTTGCATGAAAAGGTTCGCCCATTACCCTGGCTTTTAGAACATTGTTTCCCAAGCACTCGCAACTCGCTCCCTCATTGAACGACCATCTCCATAATCCAGGTACAGTAATTTCCCAGAAGGATGCGCAATATCTAGCCTTCTCATTGTCGGCGGGAGCCTGGTGAAGTACGAGGATTCATCAACAAGCGAATGCTGAATCAACCTGTCCGATACGAGAAGCTTTGAATAGTCTAGCCTCAATGTCTGGATATTCGGAATAGCACTTGTCCTCGGTACAACGAGGTTCATATCTGGTATATGATGAAGATCTCCCCATCCGACTTCGAGAAGTTCCAAACGAGGCGCTACTACACAGACCAGGATGTGGAAGTGACGCTCAGGAGTCTGGGTCTCCGGTCTCACTCCAGGTTCCATTCCGTATGTGACGGTGAGGAATCGGAGCGAAGGCATCTGAACGGGCTGCAGACTTTCCTCGCCGTCACGGATCGTAGCGTACAGCATGTTGAGAACCAGGGTCTGCAGCATCGGAGAGCTGCGGGCCAGATCACGAAATGCCATTTCGGAAGGGATGATGTTCTCTAGCCAGAGAGAGGAGAGATTAAGCAAGGGATACGGTACTCTGACGCCGCGAAGTCCGAGTAAATTGAGGCGGGGAGTGGATGCAAATGACAGAGTAAACGTATCTCCACGTAACATCATCATCCTCTGGTCGGGATCCTGGGCTCGATACGCGAAATTGAGCTCTAGCTCCTGCAGCGCCGGTGCATGAATGCCATGTAATGGAGCTAAAGTGTCATGTGGGACGTATTTAAAGTTCGACCTCGCAAAAAGGTGCAGTCTGCGTAAACGATTGACATGAGGAATGAGAACCTGCAATACCGCGTGCAGTTCAGGAAGGAATGCGTCGGCATCGACATCAAGATAGACGTCAATCGGGGCTGGGAAGGAGAGATGAACCCAGTAGGCTGTCCATGTAACTGCCGAACGTTCCTGATAGTGCAGTTGGCGAAATGGAACGCGTATGTTGCGCCAGAGGTGAGGGGTAGACATTGCAACGTGGCGCCAGTGGCGACAGACACCAGCACATGCAATTATCCCCGGAAGAGAGAAAGGGGTGTCGAGCTTTGAGCGCTCATGAAAAATCTGGACGAGGACAGCTCGAGGTAGGGTGTTTGAGCCGTCGACGTCCATACCCGCATCCATCTGAAAACGCGGCGGTATGGGAGTTGCAGTGGCACTGAGTTGGGGATGATCCAGAAGTTGGTGGGATTTCTTAACGAAAGCTCAGCTTGTGTGGTCCTGGAGTTAAAATACCTACATGGATGATGCAAAATAGATACGGGCTGGAATTTTCCTGAGGCACAACATGGATCCACATGAGTTTGGTAGTAGAAAGCTGCAATGTAAGGATCTTCTGAGAAAATCTAGGGACACGGGAGTTTTATTGTGCTCTATCGGGGGTGCTTGAAGTACTCACAGCCGAAGATGTGACATTAAAATTCGAGATAGTCGTTTGGTCTTGACTAATTCAACGGTAAGTTTGAGCTGAGCACACTCACCGGAGCCCAACAAAAATAGGAATCTCCCTATCGCGGGTATATGATAGTTCGCCTGTACACATAATGGATCTGTTTTTAGCGCTCAGAGGCTTCTAAGCCCGCAGAAGTAATTGACGACCGCAGATCGGAAAGCACCGGGTCTTGGCATATAGTGCTTCTGTTCAGAAATCCAGTCTCTCAATTAGAGAAACAACGATACCGCTGTCACTAAGCAATGGACCTGGTCATAACGGTACCGCCTCGTGGGGAATGAACGTTGAGCTCCAGCGCCTGCGTATAGTATGCGGAGATGAGAATACGGCAAGAAGGATCAGAACTATTCCCGCAATGACGAACACTGCCGTAAACATTATACCGATAAGCTGACGGAAGGAATAGGGAAAGGGACGTATTAGGATGACGGTCAATTATTGAAGAAGTATAGTCGAGGTCTAGGTATAATGCCGCCGACCGATATTCATCGAGGGTTTGAGGTTGGAACGGGATGAAGAACATCGATCACTGAGTCCGGATTGGCCTTGGAAATGTTCAGAGTCAGCGAATCGGCCTAATGCGATTGTGGCGTAAATGAGCCGCATCATGAGACTTGCCGCGATAGCATTGAGCCCTATCGTGGTGCAAAGCAAGTGTAAAGAGCTTGAAGCCTTGCCCGTTGCGCATGGTTTTCCATGATCATGCAAAAACGTGTGTGATGGTTACAAGACGACCGCTCAGGAAGTGCTAAGAATCTGCTTCATCCTTGCGGGAAGCTCTGCAGTGTCTGTTCATGGAAGGTTGAATGAAACGCCATCATCACGGGCATTGAACTCAGCGTATTGGAGATGCAACAGATATAAGGCAATACCGAGGTAAGACACATTACTCCTTAACCGTGGCCAGAGCACCTGCCCGGTGGGTCGTTGGTTAGCGTTATCTTGCGATAAGGGAGTGAAGAAGGGACAGAAGCATTACCGTGACCGTCATACACCGTGCCTAGCACAATCTTGTGAATAATTTGCTGCATGCTACGTCAGTTCATCAATTAGTGGGACACAGGTTCAACACATGCGCCGATACAATGTTACTGGAGCGTTCTTCCAGCGAACACGACCAAAATGAGGAGAGCACTCATAAACACGAGAGATCTTGAAGTCAATAGAACACACTCACATAACGACTCTATAATGACGCGCGGTATACAATTAATTCTCCTTTGCGTTGCCTTTGCCACATACAGAATTCTAGTCATTCCTGAAGTGCTTCATCATGTTCAAGAGGCTAATATCAGGTAATGTAGAATTCATATCAAAATATCATCAATACAGTTAGGGAGCATACCGTGTAAGTGTCACCACCGAGAAACAAGGCGAAGGAAAGAGACAAGATCTAAACGAAGAGATAGGTTAGGGTTTCTGGTTCAACTCCGAGTGGCACGTGACTAAAATCATTTCTTTTTCTCGATCTCCGTCTTGAGCCTTTACTTCGCGGAGACGAAGTTGCTTCTTTGCACTGCCGTTTTATCATAATGTAAGATATATGCTGTTGACTGAGATATAGCTTCAAACATGCGCTACCGGCGCTACCTGCTATCTCCAAGTTCAAGTTTGACTCCTCTCCCAAATGACGAGGTGGTATTGTGCATTACCAGACGAGCGTTTCTATTTTTCATGGCTGAAAGCAGTATGTAACACAGAGAAAACTATTTGGTACGTCTATGTTGCAACTATACCGAAAACCCAACAATTATTATTATACACACCCTAAAGATCCCAACGCATCGATCAATCTCAGCTAGATTCACATTTGATCAGCACTCCTCGGACTCGGAGATCTGGCCAACACCAACCGAACTCAGCATCAGCATTCTGTGGTAATGTTGTGAGTTCGATGTTCCCAGGCACCCATGCGTTGCGGGTTTTCGGCAGTATCTGCCTGATCAGGTTCATTGGTCACGGCATTCCCGAGCGTAGTGTTGGGCTTGACTATATTGCCTTCTGAAACACTACTGCTTGATGCCGAGGGGAAAGGTTCAAGGTGCTGCTGTGGAATATGTAGTTTCGATGGGATGCGCATGTGCTTGGTGATCCGGCGTCATCCCAGGATGATGTTCAGAACACTTTACCACTTGAGCGCAAGGCTCACCTCGGTTACGGTGATCCTGCAGTATACAAGGTTCAAACCGTAATGCTCTGGAAACCCTGCACAAGGAACTACATACGAACTGGTGGATACATCAAATCTGGGCGTTTCCTTTATGACGTCAAAGCATTCCTGCGCAGTTTAAACCTCTTTACGTTTCGTTGGAAGCTTTGAACAATCTTCCGAGGAACGAATTTCTATTACCGAGAAATGACGCAACTTGGCAACGAGGGACTTCCCTGAAATACCTTTTATAGCTTGTCCGCCCACAACTCTTTTTGAAGTCCATTTTAACGCTTGACAAGAAAAGGCCTTAGGCTACAGTGTTCGGGAGCGAGCATGTGGAAGGCATCCGAGGTGAGCACTGAGCTCGATTGATCCCTAGCGACAGCTATACATTTTTAACTCTCCATCTAGATGTCATTTTCCAATTGTAGGAAAATGGGGATGAGAACAGCCGTGAGCGCCCCGTTACATGTTTCCAGCTGGATGGCGAGATTCTGGTATAAAGGCGTGATGCCCTGCGAGTGCATCAATACCCCACTTCTTCTCGACAGTAGCCAAATCGCCAATGCACTTCTCAGTCTTATTCGCTGCCCTTCCTCTCCTTACCCTTACTCAAGCCGCACTTCTCCCTCGTCAATCCGAGGCTGACCAGTGGCTCGAAGCGCACAATTCCGTCAGAGCTCAACACAATGCTCAGCCGTTGACATGGAACAACCAGGTAGCAGCCGCTGCGCAGAACTGGGCCAACAGATGCACGATGCAGCATTCTGGCGGTCAGGTCGGATCTTATGGCGGTAAGTACTCCAACAGTCTACACTGAGAACCGGTAATCATTTCGTGGACACTGGCAGAGAACCTCGCATGGGGAACTGGTAACTTCCCGATTGCCTCGGCCGTCAAGCTGTGGGCCGATGAAGTCAGTAAGTGACATTCATCATTTGTTTTTCCGACTTTCTTGGGTAACCCGCTTGATCAGAGGACTATGATCCGAATAACCCTCAATACTCTCACTTCACGCAAGTGGTCTGGAAATCTACGACAGAACTCGGATGTGCGACTGCGGATTGCTCTGGTACCACTTACCATGTTTGCGAATACAACCCGCCAGGCAATGTTATTGGGCAATTCCCGTGAGTACTGTTCAATTGCTGTATTCTCGTCGAGATATTCATATCGCCACAGCGAGAATGTCGAAGTCTAATGTAATGGCAGTAACCAAGATGTGTATCAATTTCGTTGTAATCACTGTACATTGCAATCACTCAATCGAGTTGTTGACCGATATTAAGAAACTGGTGTGAGAAATACTAAGATGAACGGGACGGGAACTGCTGCTGATTACTGTTTCACAACGGGCGGACTCGTACCCATGACGACGTAATTACATGCTAGATTGCTTGTTCTTCATCCGTACTGTTGGGACCTTCAGGAACCTTTCACCCTGTACAGCTTCTTCATCCTTCTGTCTGCACTCGGTGAGCGAGGAGAACGCAGGCTCAATGATCCCGATTTGTTCGTTCGTTGTAGTCCACGAGTTGTGCTCGACAACGGCTCTGCACTTTCAGCGATATCGAAATCGACAGGTAATGGTGGTTGCCTGGAGTCACGCTGTGTATGTCCACGTCGTGACTTTGACTTGGCAAAAGATTGTAGAATGACTCACAACAAACCGCGCTTTGCATAGCAGGTGCCCTGATTCTCGACTCCGTAGGAGTTTGACCTAGAGGTAGGCTATTTTCGCAATACTAGTACACTTATATTCCAGTGGTGCATACCTCTTTAATATAGTAGATCCCATCGTAACGCAGCCTGTGGCGCAAAGCAGCCTCAGTAACCTTCACAGACCAAATTTGACTGCCTACCCCGATTTTGGCGCCCACACAGAGCCTTTGACGTGCTCCCGAATCACTCGCACGGGCCTCACAAATCTACAAGACATCTGTGTATCGATGGTCATTCATCGTAAGGGTCGTGTGGCTCGTGTAGACTACCTTCATGGCCTTGTTGGATGGATTTTGCCATTCTTGATCGGAGACTTGTTGTCCTGTTTTCTGATCGCGCCCGCCTATACTTCCCAATAAGGTGAGATCTCCCGGGAACTTGATTGAACCACAGACCTTCGCCGGTATACCAACTTAGGTATGAAATTAGAGCATGACTGCGTTCATATACACGGATAATTGCCGCACAAAGTATGACCTTTATCCTCGTCTTCATATCGACCTGCTCTACGAAGTGGACCAGAATAACGATCAGTTTGATTTTCGAAGACGTTACTCACAGAACCACGGAATAAGCTCCTTTTAGGCAGTTGCCGTGAATTCCCTTTCGTGGTGTCCCATGTACGCCTGATGCTCTCATCTCATCCCAATTCTTGAACGTTGTCCCTACAGGACAGCCGGGGATTGGTCCGAATTCTTGGTATCAACATTTGTTAGCTGCATCAAATAACGTAGGCTGGTTCAACATACGACTTCGGGGCATTTCTTCAAAGTGCAATTGTCCCTTGGCCTGTTTATATACTGGCAAGAGATAGAGTTTGATGGCGATGTCAGCTGGAATGATGAAGACTAGGATGAAAATAATGGGTATTCACACGCGCTTCGTGTCTTAATAAAGCGAAACAAAGAGCCAGATGTCTTATATGAAAACAGCCGCGTGATTGACCTCAAGATCTGGAGATTGTCAGAAACTGTAGGACAAGCACTGGCGCGACGGAAGAGGCTTAGGAACCAATTAGGAACAATGGGAAGAGTCATCAGGACACGAGGTGGAGGTTTCGGAACTTGCCCGTTAGATGCCTCCCTTCACAGCTAGAAGTAGTGGGGCTACGTCTTGCATGGTCCAGCGGCGATGAATTGAATAGGGCGACTATCGCTGCAGAAGAAATGAACGATCATGTGAGGGTTCGGGTCAACATGGTTGTTGGGCGCTTATGCATGGTACCGATCAGAGGCAGTGCAATCAACCTTTTTTCTCACGTTCATTTTTTTACATGTCAAAACGTCCAGCGACGCCGTCTCGTCATCTACCCCCTTCGCCTCAGCGACGACGACTTGATGTCTCCCTGGAACAGGAGAATTCTTCGGAGACAGATGGACAAGCGGTTAACGAGATTTTGCGTGAACCAACTCAAGCAGATCGAGCAACTTTGGTGAGCTTTTCTTTTCGAACACCATTTGGAATGCGTTATTCTGCGTTACTAACGCCAGAATACTCTAGGGACACGTAGGATTCGCCAGATTTGCGTCTAGTCCTGCTGTGTTTGGTGCTTCATCATGGACTGTGAGTCATGTTCTACAACCGCTCGAAGGCAAAGCTCAATTGGTCAGACACCCTCCAGGAATACCCCTACACCGTCTGTGTTCGGGCAGCTCTCGAATCCATTGCGGGACAAGGAAGCTATATCGCAATCCTCAAACGCTTTGCATGCTACCAATTCAACGATAGACTTTACCAGTCTCAGCAACGAAGTTCGGTCTCAAAAAACGGCACTCGAACGGATCGTTTCCGAGAAGAAGAAGCGCGAGGACTCATTACGGGAGCTTCATATGAAGCTTGTTGCTCAAGCCAAATCGGAGCTCGAAAATGCTCGGAAAGAACGACAACTGCTCGAGAAGGATGTAGAAGGCCTCAAGGATGAAAAGAAGAGGCTAGCTGATGAAGTGGAGGCGCTAAGGTCCGGTACTGCCCTGAGAGACGAGGTGAAGAAGCTGGGTGAGAGGATGGGCGGGGAAATTAGGCTCCTCCGGGAAGAAGTTGGTATACTGAGGAGTGATTTTGCAATTTTCAGAGAAAGTCGATGTGGCCATCGCGAAGGTGCAATGGATGGTGTCAACGTGACAGCATCGGCTGCTCCGTCTCCATCTCAAGGCACAGTCCCACCCACACAACCCGCACGTTCAGCTGCGATACATGCTGCATCCTCAACATCGGTAACCGAAGGGTCGCCTCCACGAGTACGTCTTTCGTCATTCATCCCACCTCCCTTTCTGAACATGGACCGGCCTAGACAACAGGCATCGAAAAGCCAACATCGGGAGCGACAGACTCGAATCCGACCTCAGGGCAACCAACGACATGCCCTAGTTTCCAAATGGCGAGTTTTGTCATGAATCACCATTGTTTCTCTTTCCCGCCACCCTTTCTTCATCATGCTGAAGTATTCCCTCGTAGACGGGGCCCGTAGCCGCCACCTCCTCAGCCTCAGCATTAGTGCAGCCTATAAGCTCGGCTACCCCGGTTAGCAATATCAATTCGCCTGCTAGGAACATGCCTAACCAAGAGTACCTTTAGGTTCCGAATAATGGGAACTCAACTCAACTTTCGGTGAACGCTTCGCAAGCCCCCCAGCTGCTGCCAAAACCCCAGGTTTTTCCCGTCGCCAATCCTGTGGTACGCTCCAACCTCTTCCTCAAGTTTTCACAGCTTTACGTCATAATAGCCTGTTTCAACCGCAGCCCCAGTCACTAACGCGCCGCAGGGTTCAACGGGTGATAGCGGGAATACTCGTTCTGTGGTACGTCTACACCCGCTTATTTACCGACACCTAATGATGACATTCTTGTACCAGTCAGGTTTATCTCCTAAACCTAACGCCCTTCTTGCTGCAGTACGAATCACCGAGCATGCCCATTAAGTAAGGATCTGACCGTATCATTTAAGAACGCCCCTTCCGTTGTCACCATGCAGTCAAAGTCTTTGCCAACCGTGCTTTCAATCTCGGTCGGTACCCGTTGACTATCCTCGTTTCTTCAGCTACTGATATTCCTCTCTCTATACAACTCAGCCTGCTAGCGTACCTATGAATGTCTCGTCAAGTGCTTCCACACCTCCATCACCATTACCTGCAAGTGGTATAGCACTCACGAGCTCGCAACAACTCAGGGTCAACCCAATGTTCGGTAACTCTGGTGTGCCAAGGCCGACATCTTTCACTGCTGCTTCACCCAATGTAGCGTCCCCTGGATCAGCATTCCCGAGTTCCCAGCGGCCCAAAACAAACCCTATATTTGGTACTTTTGGTGCATCAGCACCGAGAAATACGACGCCAATATCTTCTGGAATTGCTCCTCCTCTCGGGTTTGACGGGCTTGGTCAGGTCAGTATCACAATATATTACTTCCCCAGTGCATTAGCTAATATCCCCTTGACAGCTTGTTGTAAACAGTTCCCGAAACACATCTTCAGCAAGTTGTTCTACCTTCACCTCTTGTCCTTACTGACGTAGTGGTGTCATGTAGCCTGTCGAGACCCCGAACGCTCCTGGTGCCTCGGTAAGTGGTTACGAGTCCATACTTCACAATGCGCTCACGATTATATCTGTATCTAATAGGGATCTGATAGTGGGTTGAGTAGTTCTCAGTCTGAAAGCATTGTCAAGAATACCACACCATCAACCCCAGCTGTACCAGCCACTGGTACCTCTCAAGGATTACCTAATACCAGCCATACAGCAACGGCAAGTGCATCGCTAAAATCCATTTACTACTACTCATAGAATGTATGCAGAAAAAGGCCGATACTTCACCCCCGTCATTTCCAACAGCCGCTCCTTCGTCGTTAGGCCAGCCTGGAACGTCGGTTAGTTTCTATTCTTATTGATGTCCCTCTACTTTTTGCTCACCAGCCAGTTGATGCAGAACGATTCTCCGTCGTCGCTGACCTCAACGGTGAATAGCGCAAATGCAACGTCTACCACCCGGTCTGCACCAGCCACCCAGAATCGCTCTCCGGCTCCAATACCACCGGTAGGTCCTCCTTGTACATGGGTGTCGAGCGTTACTCAACAAACCTTCCTTAGGGTACAATACTGGGCGCAGCACCACAAGTCAAAATCATACCGTCTACACAAGCGCCAGTCGCCCACGTTTCTGGGGTGAATTCTTCTTTACCTATTATCCTTGAAAACACCATTGACTGTTATACTTCTAGGCTATGACCCAGACTACCGGTTCTGTTCCGTCATACAGTCCTTCTAACGGAGCTTCAAGCGCTAGTTCTCAAATGCAGACCGCAAGATTTGTCGATCCGACTGGCACTCCTTCGATGGTTTGTCTCTCTAGAGCCCATTTCATTCACTTCTTTCGATGACATGTGTCCTTTTAGGGAGTATTTTCGAGTCATACTCTACCCCAGAAACCCATACTATCTCCCACAGTAAAGATGGAGAATGATTGAGGTTCCAACTTTAGTATGTTTCTCAGAACTGCTATGGAAATGTTATTTCTTTCTGATCCGTTATATAGGATACACCTCCATCGCTCACGCAAACGACTGCAACTAGTCCGACTGTGAGCAGAATGATATGTCCTTTCACGCAGTGTTATGCTCATCCGGAGATGGCTTAGCACTAGTCGCCAAACTCAAGGAGAAGCTACGACATCAAGTGCCCGTACCATTGCTCAGACCTCCACCTATCCGTTTAGCTTGACTCGTACCCAGATTGTTGCTGAGTCGAGCGGGTCTACTTCACCAGGACCTGTTTGGAGACCACGTGATGGTGATCAAGTAGGTGTTCAAGCTATATTTAGAGCTCAGGTCGTCTCAATTAAATATTGCAGAGAGAGAACGGCCGACGTCGCCGCCCAAATAGAAGAAGAGGGAAGAACAAGCAGCAGGATGGTGCCAGCGATACCACTAATCTTGTTCGGCGGCCCGAAGCCAGCTTTCGCGAGAGTGGTGGCGGCCGTGGATCCAACTATCTGCATTCGCCTGGACGGGATGGTGACAGAAGTCCACTGCGGATACGACGGGCTGATCGTAACTATCTACGTTCGCCTGGATGGGAAAGCGAAGGGAGCCTACGAGGGGCACGATGGGATGGCCATAGCTATGCCTCCGGCTATTTGTATTCACCTTCATGGAGCGATCACCGTAGATGTTTGTATCCTTTCGACATCGGACTATTTTTTGTTCCAACTTCTTGTTCAGACGCCTACATACAGTACTATACATTCGGGCATTCATACATTATAATTCAACGCTATTTAGCGATTTCCGCTTTGTACAGTCTCATTTGAGTAGGTTTGTGATGTGGTCAAGGTCTGACCTCGTATGGCTTGAGGATGAGGGGGTCCGGAAGTGGCTCGGAGTCGGGTTGGGACTTATGGATCAAGAGCTTATCTCGAATTTGACCAACCGAAGATAGCCACCCGCCTTCGTCACGATTTACAGGTAGACATGGTACAGTGTCGGACGTAGTACCTGGTAGGATAAGTTGTCCGGGACACCTCTATAAACGTAGAGTCAATATTAATTCAGACAATATGCAAATACCAACTTCTAGCAATATCTGACACATTTTACAACCTATGTGATTCCGGGCCTGAGTATGTTTCAGTATAGAACCAAAGTTAACGGGCTCAAACATACGCGTATAACTGTGTACAACCCTTCATACCGATAACTGTCGTAGACATGTCAGTCCAAAATGTAACTTTGGAGTACTAAAATGTACCCTTCTGGAGGTCCCCACTTCGAGTCCTTCCGAGTCAAGTGTTTCCGAATGACACGGACTGGCTGACCGGTACGCAAGGACGCCTTCAGTACGAGAAATATAAGAATGCATTGCATCTGAGCTTGACGTACTAATAGACTACCATTCGAATCGTTGCTCCATTCTTGATCATCACTCTGGTACCTTCTATGGCCACGGCCACCTGACAAACGTTTCTAGTAGTTTTAAAAGTAGTCGCCTATCCATGTATCCCGGGCCTGACCACTTACCTTCGCCCGTGTATATTCTGAGCTAGAAAGTCAATGATATGATTACATGGCAAAAGTGACCACTTGACGCACATTTGCCAGCCATAGTCTTCGTCATCCTCATAGTCTCCTGACCTGTAAAAGGTATCTTCCCCACAGCTCTATTGTTAATCATCACAACGACACCCACAGTACAATAGAATAGGCTCCAGACTCCTTCAGACCATGGATTCCTCGTTGAGTTTTGCGTGGCATAAATCTATACGATATCGGAACACAGTTCCGACTGGGCAATGGTCAAGTTCACCGTACTCGTATTTGGTATTTCTAGACGTCTATCGTAAATAACTCCCATTTAAGATTCAATACAGGCCTACGCGGTAGTCTTGGGAGCGTCCGTTCGCTCGGACATCTCGTGCTTGGGAAGATATAATGAGGGATGGATTTGAAGCGTCCAGAATTTATACTGATGACTGACAACAGAATGAGTCATTGTGAACCATTGATAGGAAATCAATATTCATATGTATGTATTACCAAGCAAGGCTCTCATGAGAGTCATAACCGCGATTTGCGTTTGCTCGGCATGACCCTTTTCAGGTGAGCATCAAGCACTAGCCAATATCGTCAAGACATATGCTCATGGCGGTGATAGGAGTTACGGCTTTGACTGCTGGTGTGTATGATTGGCGGTACCGTATTCCTAGAACGGCGAGCGAAAATGAATCAGACAACTCAGCATTGTTTGGTACATACGATACAGAAAAGTTCCGAAATCAAGTGACCTTTGACTTCCTCATTGACAGGCCCGTCGGGATTCTTGACCTTCCCCGCGCGATGTCAAATGATGAACGCGATTGAGGTAGACTGGAAGTTTCATCTCTTGGAATAGATGGAGGTTGAGAGGGTTCGGGTTCGGGTTCGACACGGGGCCTAGGAACTTCAGGTCGTGATACTAGGTCTGTGATGTTGTGAGGCACCTGCCAACCATCTTGATCAGGATTTATTGGGAGATGAGGTGTAGTCTCCGAAGTTGTACCTGGCAAGGGTACTTGTCCAGGAAGTCGCTAGCAACGTATTCAGTGAAAGGGCTAACCTTTATTCAGATGGGATAACAACACTTGCCTCCAACAGTACCTGACACACCTTCCTACCCGACTTTCCGAGGTGAGTACGCATCTGTGGTGACAATCGTAATCTTTCAGTAGTGCATACGCGAATGATCAAGGCCAAACGTACACGTATTATCCGATAGAGGCCCTCATATCGATAGCTGTTATATCCGCCACATCAGACAAGTGTAAAACTTGCAGTAAAGAGGTTGAATCACCCCTGCGCAGGGCCCCATTTTGAGTTTTTCAGATGTTTCCTGATGACTCGTACAGGTTTATTGGAACTTAGGGACGCCTATGTGAGTAACCGGATGAGGGTCATTGTAAACGAAAGAGCGTCAGGTCATAGCGCACCAGCAAGCTGCTATTTGAATCGTTGCTCCATTGTTGATCATTGATCTGGTCCTTCCTGTCATCTCGGCCACCTTTCCAACACTTCAATCTTAGGCTCGCAAGACCTCAAAACCACACTTGCCTTCGCCTGTATAAATGCTTTAACAGGTATAAGCGAATGCTCCGCCGAACACGCATAGTGAACTCACATCTGCCACCCGTAATCCTCGTCGTCTTCATAGTCTGCCGACCTATTGATGATTCCCCTGTTCAACTGCGCGACAAGTCGGAACACCAACACCACCTACAGCACAATAGAGTAGGCTCCATGGTCTCTCAGCCCGTGGATGCCGTGTTGGGTTCTTCCGTGAACACTGGCATTCCACAGGTGCAAGCGAGATTCGAATTCTCGCCCGACGGGGCAATCCGGGAGCTGACCATATTCATATTCTGCCCGGCTTTGCAATAGTCAATATGAGTAGGTAATTTAGCGATGGAGTTGAGCTTACAGGGTTTTTTCACCGCCCATCCTTCAAAACGGTGATGGTGGTTGTCGATTAGAAAGGAAGTGCCAATAAGGGTCTCACACTGATATGATAATCTAGTCAGGTGACGGAGGCCAGCCAATGGGAATCTATCTTCCCATGGCCCAATCTAGACCAGCCAGCATTATGTACAATAAGACCAGAACACCACTAGCCGTACACCGAAGCGCTGACCTGAATGTCAAGGCTACGTGAACTCTATGATATTCACAGGGCGAGAAACCACTTACTATCAACCAAACTCCAAGACTAGCTTTCAAGCTTAGGCTTGACATCTTCTCCCGGCTCGTCCTTCGCAATCAAGCCTCCAAGTCTCCGTCGTAGATCACCAATGTCTTGAACCACTCTCTGCTTCTCTCGCTTCATGCTCTCCAACTCGTCCTGCTCCTTTTCCCTTTGCCCACGCGTGCCTCGTAACTCTCCTTCTAAATTATCCTTCTCTGTTCGCAAAGCTTGCAACTTCTGCCTCTCCTCATCCGCTGCTACACGCTCGGCCCTCAGCTGGGCTTTCGTTTTATCCTTCTCCATCCCCAGCTTTCTCAACTCTTCTCTTTCACTAGCTAGTGCTCGCCGGGTTGCCTGCAACTCAGTCCCAGCCTTTACTCGCTCTCCTTTCAGCCTCGTAATATCAGCCTCCAGAACCTGACGCGCTTCCTCCAGCTTGATCAGCTCATCTTTCTTCTCGTCCACTTCACGAATAAGATTTTCGGTCTGTGTAAGGCCATTATCTAACGCTCCTTTTATCTTCCCGGCCAAAATCATCGTGATAGTTCCGTACTCGGCGAGATCCTTTTGGAGCTGGGCCGTAGGATCTTTATCAAATGTCGACGGAGGAGCTGGGCTTGCTGATGCTCGATAAGACCCGCTGTCCATATGCAGACGTTCCAGAAGAGTCATCGTTTGTGATACACTTGTGGTTGGGGATGTCGAGTTCATGCTCTTGGATGTATTATAAGCATGTATACCGTTGAGCAGTAAGAGGAGTGTGCATACCGAGGATAGACCGTGATTTGATGGTGTATTGGATGGCCCATTGAACGTGTCTAGATCCTGAGTAATTATCAGTACGAGGAATCGCAAAGAGCTGAAATAGTGAACTCGCATCTTCCATCGTAATCCTCTGGATCAATCCAAACGGCGTTTTCTGCTCCTGTTCAGACATCACTTTCTTAAAGATTTCTACCGCTGAAAGACAATACCTGACTACTACCACTTTCCGCACTACCGTTCAAAGAAGCGACCTGTACCAGATCTGGAGTCAGAAGTTGAACCTATAAGGTATTGACGACAACGTACGGGAACTGATACATCATGATTCCAGCGCTGGGATGGAGGAGAAGGTGGACGAGAGGAATCTGGTGCTGCACGCTTGAGCATTATGATGGCGGATGCAGTTCAAGGAGATGAATGGGGCGTGACTAACATTCCCTGAATCTTTTGATCTTTTCCACACAGATGCTTCTTGGCTGATACATCGAAAATGGAAACCCGAGTCGCACTAAAGACTCGTTAGCGGCGCAAGACAGAGTGAGCTGAAGCCATACCTTGTGTTGGCCTTACTCAACCCTTTGTGTACACTTCCCTCCGCCTTCATCCATCGAAAGTTCGTGCTCCATTTCCGTTCAAAATCGCCTGATTGTCCTTTGGTCATAGTAGCGATGCAATCATATCAAAAGATCGAGACAAGAATGAAGAATCGCTGGTGTTCTTGCCTGCTTGGGAGTTCATGATGGTGGTTGCTGACAACGACGATGGTAAGCAGGCGCGTGCCCCCAAAGTCGGCCCTCGCGCTTTCCCACCATCGTCAAGCCCGACTTCCGACGTTTTTCGGAACTGTACAAGGATTGAGCACTATTACAAGTAATTACATATTGTGTTACATTCAAGTTTAAGCTATGTAGATCAAACTGATATAGAACCTGCGCTCATACACTGGCATCCGAAGAGTCCGTGGACTGATGCGTTTTGAGTTCGGAGAGCGGAGCTATTTCGTTCTCCAGCCGCATCCCCTGTTCCGCATCCCTCGTCCTCATAGTAAACCTCAGATCAGTGGTGAACACAGTTTCACTATCTTCCCTCGACCAGGCCGTTCCTTTCGCAACGCGATACAGGATTAACAGCGGTGCGACGCCCTGTTGAGCAAATGTCAATACCGACTATTAGAAGGAAGAGAAGGGAGGTACTCACAGCGTATAAGGAAAATATCACGGAAAAGATCTCGTACACCGTGATCTCCATCGCAAGTAGCACCGCAAACACTATCCCAAAAACACCGAAAGGCAGCGAACTCTCCACAAAGATAGCCACGATCCCCGCATATTGTTGGGGCACCATGATATTGAGTTTTCGCAGTCTCCTTCGAGCCATGAGAAGGCGGATGCAGATGAGGGTGGTCAGGAGAAGGTTGAGCGCCGTGGAGAGACTAATGCCGGCTACCAAGAAGGTTGCAGAATTGGAATTGAAGACGGTGTTTCCAGCGCTTTGAACTAGGGTCATTATCGTCATAGCTGTTCACAATATCAGCTTCGGTGCATTGAGATAAATGATATAGAGCTTTACCATTCGACGCGAGGAGCAGCAGGGTCGGAAGGATTATGATAGGTAGCTTGGATCCCCAAATGATATAGCATCGGTATATCTAACAGCCAGTCAGCGAAGGAACGAGTGGCAGGCTTATATTAAGCATACCGAAAGCCCATTAGCCATCCAACTGGTAACTTTGACAGAGACAATTCCCGCGTAGTTGTTCCAACCCTTTGATGCGTTACTGGAATACCACGCCATGGGGCCTCCAGGAAAATCTCGATGTACAATCCACATCATCCATCCGGCAAAAGCACTGGTAGCCACAACAATCGTTTGGGCAGCAAGGATGATGACGACGTAGGTGATGTAGAATATCTTTTGGTTTCGAGATTTTGAACGGTCGTGATACAAGAGATGAATAGTGGTGAAAGAAAGGTACAACTCCGCCGCTGTTTGGTGAAGTCAGTATCGACTACTCGAGAAGATGATATAGCCATTGCTCACCGTAAATCATACCAGCGAGCATGTTTGCAAGGTAGAGACACTCCTCAAAGGTGCGAGCTGGGTCGGCCATGGTGAATTTGGTGAGGACAAAAGCAACAAACATGCGTCTAAATACCCATCAGTGATTGAATATCAATATATTTTGATAACGTTGAGTTTTAACTTACGCATAGCCATCTCCTGGACGTGAATTACAGGGCAGTGAGCGCAGAGTGTCGTAGTCGTAGCGATCCAAGCGATTTTGCGAGTTGAAGGTTCACTATGAGTCACCATGGTGCCTCTCAAGTGTCCCAAGCAGCCCCTGTATACTATGAAACTGAAGCATGGAATGCTCTTGAAACGTAGAGCACACAGGTAGGCGTGATGGTGGTGGAGCAAAAGAGAAAATTTCTGGGTCGTCATTGAAATTTTCCCGGAATGAGAAAACTGCCGGCATGGCGCAATTCAACGGTGTGACGTATCGCCGTTGACGCGTGGACGCACCGGCGCTTCAACGGCGCTCATCAAATCCCGAACACACAAAAGGTTTTATTGTATCCCAATTAGACGTAGAAGAGCTATACAGTAAGGTAAGGTATGATAGTATCGCGGATGCGGCCAGGTGAACGGTTCCTGTACACAGGGTAGCTCGTATGTAAATAGTCAATAAAACTTCAGGGCTGCTCAGCCATTCGCCTTTCTACACTTGCCAGGACCCTGGCTAAGCTCAACAAGTACCGCTTCGTCACTTCTTCTATCTCCGGAGCCAACTCCTTTGAATAGCGCGGTCTTGCGACATCAAGGTCCGGCGAATCACTGCGTTCTTCCTGCTTGACACGAACGTCCGAATCACTCCTCTGCCAGATCCACATTGGGACCTGGAACT
This sequence comes from Paramarasmius palmivorus, assembly GCA_037176845.1. Classification (NCBI taxonomy): domain Eukaryota; kingdom Fungi; phylum Basidiomycota; class Agaricomycetes; order Agaricales; family Marasmiaceae; genus Paramarasmius; species Paramarasmius palmivorus. The sequence continues at coordinate 74,139 of JAYKXP010000154.1, forward strand.
CTCTTTCATCCCATACTTCGTCTGGGATACGCACACCAAATGCTGTCTGCTGTCGTACGACACGGGTAGTCGTAGAAGGCTGTATAACATTGTGGAATCGGTGAGCGTAGGCGACAAGGGTACAATCGCGCGATGAGGGTGCCGTCGAAAGTGTTGAATAGCTGTTGGAAGAGGCCCCCTAGCATGTCATGAGCTACGTTTTAATGAACATTGTCACGGAAACTTACTGTTACAGAGGTAGATGAAGCACTCCTGGATGAGGACGGCTAACACAATATGGAGTGAGCAGCACTCGGATCTACTAGGGTCGCAGTTACTCACCTTGGATGGTGGCGAAGTAGCTTGGGCCGGCGTGGATGCCTAAGAAACGGATGAGTTCAGGAGAGACCTTGGTCATGGGGGTGACTCACCGGTTGTGATTGACAAAGGCTGCTTGGAATGCTAGGTTCCTACCAAGGTGTTACTTCAGTAAGACTAGCGACTCGTGCAGAGATACACTTACTGGTGGGGGTACACCAGGCCCACAGAGTGGCCCAGTATGTCGAACGAATCCTGTGAGCATTGGAGGAGGCATGCTCGACGGCGAGGGATCGCTCAATGCGAGTAGTTGGGGCGGATTTATCCTCGGAGGTGCAGATATCGCAGACATGCTGGTTGTCCGATCACGAGCTATTTCGGTCTTCACCCCTTGCAGTTCAGCCTTCAACTCCCCAATCTCCTTCTTCAACATCTTTATATCACCTATTTCGCTCCTCATCGCGCGTATCTCCCTCAAAACCTCTGCTTGGCCCTCTAGTTCGGCTCGAACTCGCAGTTCATCGACTTCTTCCGTCAGACGCTCTTTTTCGGCTCTTATCCGATTTAACTCTTCCATCTCGATTGGAAGGAGTTCGCGGAGGGTGTTCTCCATCATGGCAATGACCTCTTCACGGGATTGGGCTTGTATTGACGCGTACGTCTGAAGTCGGGATGTGGTGGCTTCGGGGTTGAAGCCACTAGGCGACATTGATTGGGGGTGTGATCGTGGATGGTGTATTCGAGGTTTCTTCGTTGCGTTTGATATCGACGAGTACCATACTTGCTGCTGAGGAGCATGATACGCCGAAGTAGTCGCGACGAGTGCAGGAGATGATAATCTCGGGGAAGACGGTTCTGGTTTGGTCATTTCTACCTGTGACAACGGACAATTAGCCTCTTTGAAAATGGAATATAGCCTCTGCGGTCGTACCGCTGTCGATGAAGACGACATTGAGCTCGTCGAAGCTGATAGAAAACTGAATCGAGAAAATAAAGATGAAGATGCAGTATCGAGGAAGCCAGCATTTTCCTTTCGGAAGAAAGTTGAGTCAGAGGATTTTAGCATCAAAGGATTTACAGGAAAACAAAGGGTACACTCGTTCAAAGAAAGCACGAGCCTACGGAGGCCATACACAACTCACCAATGTTGAGGTTCTCGAGAGTCCTACATCTTGCTCTGCATCGTCCTCCCTCTTCTCAATCCTTCCGGAACCTTGTTCGGAGTATCGTCGCTGTCTTGATGGTGACGGGGAACGGGAAGAAGGGGCAGCGCGTTTGGACATGAGGTGAAAAAAAGCAAACGCATCATGTGAACGAGTAGTTTTCTGCCGGGGTCCGAAATACCGTAAGGCAGTCGGCGAGCGGCCGTACCGATTCGGGTCCTTACGGCGACGGGTAAAACTGTCGGGCCTTGGGTTAGCCATTCCAGATGAACAGTGAACTTGGCCTGCGTGCATATTCAACGACGCTTTGACGACATCCGTCTCGAAAACACGAACCAGTTGATAGTTAATAGTGATTCTGAAGTACACTGTGACTTTCCTTAAGAGTTTCGTATACATTGGATCAACAGTCAGCCTGGCGAACGACGTACAGTCGTCAAGAATAAGTATTCGGCAATGGCTGGAATCAAGCGAACCTTCTGAAGTACCAACACCCGACATGACTCAGAATTCTAGTAAATAGCTTTACTGAAACCTCTCTTTTAAGGTTTGAGCGAAATTTGAGTATGTGCAATGAGCTCCCATTTTCTGACATGTTCTGTACGATGGCCCTAGAATACAGGTACTACGCACAGGATAAGCTACGAGTGTCGGAGTAATCTTTAATCAGCGAAAAATACACATCAACCTCGACTTAACACGCACCGACTCTCAATTCTCTTCCAAAGTAGTGGAAACCATATTCTGCCTAGCTAGTCCGAGACTGTGATATCTAGTGAGTCTATCGACAGATAGTCCCCTAGAAATAGCTAAGCGCGTGCCACCATCTCAGCTTTTAGCTTCATGCTCGGAGCATAGTCAAATAGTGGGCTTAACGAGGAAGGTGGTCGAATCGTCGAGGAAGAAAGAAACAAAGAAGTCCATGGACCGTGGTCGTCAAGAACATGCATGGCGTGTGAAATCACACTGCCTTCGCATAGCGCCGGCATTTGACGCCTTTCGTCAACGTTCCTCTGTTCCACCACGTCAGGGTAAGCCTCCTCACATAGCTTATGAAGCCAGTGTCCGAAACTGACTGTATGTTGAGGACTCTTTTCGGCTCAGATCTATCTCGCGACTGAATGCTGTGTCCCCACGGTGACAAGGATAATCAAGCGATTTGAGGGACTCCGACAGCTTGCATTGTCTTCTAGGTACAATGGGGTTGCTATGGGAGTTTTGGACTATAAAAACTGAGCTCTATTTCTTCTAGGGCGATTACAGTCTTTGTGTCTTTCTTGTTAGCAGCTGCCGGTGGCAGGTGAGCAAACTGAATACTTAGATCTTTGATGTGACTAACTGTCTTCCCAGTGCTTTCGTTTTCTCAGAATCTTCAATCCACCAACCAGATCCTTACTGCAATCTAATCATCTCTCCCCAAACACATGTCCCGCGATATTCCCTCTAGTCCGATCGTATGACCATCCTCACACCTTGAAAGCTCCACCTTACATTTGTGTTTTCCAGCGCAATACCACCGAGTTATCCCGCGATCACATCAATACCCTCCCATTCGAACTCATTTCCTACATCTTTGTGCTTTCTCGGGGCGTGCGAGAGTCTACCGTTGACCTCAACCCCCTGAATCTTGGTGCCTTCCCGTTGGTCTTGCGTAACGTGTGTCGCAAGTGGCGACAAGTCGCCGAAGCGACTCCATGCCTCTGGCGAACCATCGACATACACGTCACAGCCTCCCAAGTACAGGCCTTCATGCAACATGACCAGCGGGTTTTGCAGAAAAGCTCGACGTTGCTCCACAGATGGCTGTCCCTTGCTCGGCAAGGCCAGGAGCACGATCTTAGATCAAACGCAGGAATGGATATCACATTATCGGCTCATAACACTAAATCAAGGACAGCGCCGCTCTATGTTGCGATCATTACCACTCTACTCCCATACTCCCGGTTCTGGCGACGTCTAAGACTCGTTATCCATTCGAGTTATCTTCGCTATCTTCATACCACACCAGGCCACGTTCCGCGACTAGAATCCCTGCAGTTGATGATCGTCAGATCCGCATCTACGCCATTCCGGTGCGTTCTTGACACTTTCTCGGACGCTCCGATGCTCAAACGTCTGAGTGTACGGGGCTTCTCGAGATCTATGTGGGACTACGTCAAGCTTCCATGGGAACAACTCGACGAGTTGCACATCTGCGAAGTCGAGAATCTGGATGCGGTGCACGCGATTGGACTCGCCAAATCTGTTACCCGCGTCTCAGTTGACGCCCGGATAGACGTGCTGGGAGAAGATCTAAGCGACGATTATCGTCTGTGCCACGATAGCTTGAAGCGTCTGGAATACCGGGGGTCATCGCAATGGGGTTTCCATAGGAATTACGAGTCCATGTTCCGTGTTCTTCAACTCCAGCGTTGACCGAAGTCGTGTTGGGGCCTAGCGCCGAAGATCGGTACATTCCTGAATCTGGCGTCCTTTGTGCATCTCACAGGTGCTCAGATATCTTCCCTCGACGCCCGGTGCCCGTCTCCTGTGGAGATGAATCAGCTTTCAGTTCTGTTATGCTCTGTTGCGGATACGCTGGAGTCCCTGACGATACATCTAATGTTTTCGACGAACGAACACAGAAAGATATCGAGCGAAACGGTGGACTTACTAGCGAAGACATTGGAAACTGGCATGTCGGCGCTGCAGAAATTCACTGTATTGCTGTACATGCCGGAGCGCAGTGATCCTGAATTCACCCTTCCCATGAAGTTAATGTCGAAGCTGGTGGATTCGAAGAAGGAGAGGTCAAAGGTTCTGGTCTTCGAGATAGGGCTGGTGGATTCATCTTCACACGATGGTCAGAGAATCATCGAGACATTTGCCGATTTGGATGAGGTCGATTATTTGTATGCAGTCAATTGATATACACCACGGGAAGTCTCTTTGTATTATACTACATTACATCCTCTAATTGATATGACATTGCTCGTACGGAAAGTGAACAGATACGCAAGAAGTTGGACTCGATCAAGAGGGTTTACTCTTTTCGGCGTTTGCTCTTCCTCTGCCCCTGCCTCTTCCCGCCTGCCACCCCTTCCCATGCCTTTTCCTCGCACTGGTGGCGTACCACCGCCCCGAGCACCCCCGGCTAATCTCATTGATTCCCATCGAGCTCAATCCCGGTACATTTTGGTGCTCATTAGTTGCTTCTACTATGTCTGTGTGCACAGACACCAACGGAGCTGCACCCCCAGACCTCGATGGTTGGCCTCGAGTTACCGCTTGAGGCCCGCCCCTGGACTGTGCTCCGCGGTAACGAGATCCTCTGGTGCCCTTGAATGAATTTGGTGGAACTGGTCCTTGAGTGTCGGATTGGAAGAGATGACCACCGCGTCCTCTCACAAAGCTCGGAGCATTTCCGATCGTTGCTTCAGCTGCAGCTCGGCTTTGTCCCGTGGTGCTATTCGCTGCAGTCGCAAGTGGGGCGGACGAAGGTTTTACATAGTAACGACTCCCGGCTCGACAACCCCTTCACGCTGCAACCTCTCCTTTTCTGCTTTCTCCGCCTTCTTTTTTTCCTTGAGATCCTCGAAGAACTTCTTCCTTCGCAGCCACACTGGTATGATTGTACAGACATAACAAAATATAGGTCTGAATCCGGAGTCATACCAGGCATTGTCAGGAAAGGAGCTGGATGATAAGTTGCGTTTGCAGCCCGCACATTGTTTCCTTGGCGTACCGACTTCGTAGCTGAGGATTTCGAGTGGTAGGAATGGGTTTGACCGAAATGTATCCTCTCTATCGGGCTGGAAGTCGTGCCATATAGTGATATACCGGGCGCTCTGAGAAAATAGTTCGTCATCGATGAAGTTGGAAGCTTCGAAGTGTGCGAGCAATGAACCAATGAGATACACGTCATTTGCAGCGTAGAAGAGCTGTTCATCGGAAAGTGGTCGACTCATCCACGAGTCATGATCAACTAGTAAATAGAATATTTAGTGCTCGCAAGAGACATGATTGTGAGTTACACACCATTACCCTTTGCTGGTGCCGTTACTTTATGCTCTATCAATGCTCCACCTAAGCCCTGGAGTAGATGCAATTCCTTGTATCTATGCCTTTGACGCGGGTTGTTAACGCTTTTCGGCGAAAAAAATCGCATCAATCTCTGCATCTGTTTGGCTTCCCCTTCTCCTCTGGTTTCCCGAGATCTGATATCTGCCAGCTGAAGATCTATTGTATTTGGCAAAATAACTCCATATCCGTACCACATTGCGCAGTGGTCCTGACGTCCATCAAAGACTACCTTTCTCTTCCCTGGCGAGGAGAGTAGGGACCATAGGGGCACGAGAGAGCTGCCAAGGCGTATGACATCGAAGACATACGTCCTGAGAATTGGTTCAGTAATTCGAACAGAAATGAGTGAGAGCGCTCCTCCAAGCGATCCTAAATCTCTCCCTTCACAATCAATAATCAACGTCCCAGACGTATCGAGTTCCACTATCGCTTCTCTCAACGTCTCGGCATCATCGCAAAAGATAACGTCGTCCAGAAGCGGCGGTACCTGAGGTTCTGAAGTGCTTGCAAGCCTCAGGTTTAAGCTGCTTAGATCTTGTGTCAAAACGTCGATATTCTCTGCGTCTGGCATCTGCGCTACTCATTTAGCTCTCGGAAATATAGAAAAACGAAGGAAATCACGTCTTGAGGGGCTATGATGGGGGTTGCGAATCAAGAGGACAGCAAGTGTCAAAGCCAAACTACTAAATCAGTACCTCTGCCGAAACACAGCATCACGAGTATGATTTCCACAGCTGCGGCGATAAGGCTAGAACACCCCACACTTCGGACCCTCATTGGTATAACATAGAATAGCATAGAACGTAACAATTGTATTTTTGGTTATGTGAAAATAAACAGGGAAGTCCTATTCTTCTTATTCAATACCTATCAATTTTTATCAAAAACGATGCGCTCACCACATTCAGCGCGTTGCAGTCGTGAATACCGTGCTAGTGCGGGGGCCGCAGTTACATGGATCGTTAGGAGTAACAACGGTTGTGGTAGGGGCTGGTGTCGCAGGAACGGTGACAGTGGTGGTAATGGTTACTCCTGGTGCACAGGAGCAGGTAATTGGAGGTCGGGTCGTGGTTGTGGTTGTTGTGATGACACGACTTGTCGTCAGAGAGATGGCATCGTCGCTAGTACCTCCAGTCCAAGCAGTACTTGTTGCGGTTGGAGTATCGAACGTGAACGTGATGCAAGTCGTGGTACCAGCGTCCGATTCAGCGTTTGTGGTGAAGCCCCACTGGGGTGCCTAAAGCAACGGTAACCATCAAACTACCGATATAGATATGCGCTAGGACTCACAGCACGTATCCCAGCAAATAAGGCGAACAAAAAGAGGTTGATAGCCTTCATGGTGATGCCCTGATAGTTTCGAGACTGGGAACACATTGACCTTATATACCAGGAATGTGGAAATGTTAAACAAAACATCCTGATCAAAATTCTCGGTATAAGCTGTCAGAGTAGATGGTCACGGGTAACCGAAAATCAACCGTCGAACGGGAAGTCAAATTCTGGGCCTCGATTGAATTGTGATACGCAAATACTCGAATGTATGCTCGCAAATAACATTTCGGTGAAATCGCGTGGCAGCGGAGGTTTTAAGCAGCGTTCGCTCTCTAAACGGCCAGGAACACCGTCAAGAACATGGTCCAGAGTATAGCGATGTCAAGGAATCTATGACATTTAAGCTTGAAGTGTTGTCCGCAAGGCGTCTGAATATTTAGCACCATTGAGGCTTGGCAAGTGAACTGTATTGTGCACCATCAACGTAAAATATGTTCCTGAATCATGAGTGTCAATTCGAGCCGGGCATGACAGATGGAAGGTAAACGCACCTGTCTTCGACCAGCAAGTCCCTACCAAGCTAGAGAATCAATTTAATCCGGATTCGTTCAGCTACCCTTCCCACCGCCACTCGGCTCGTTCCATTCGTAGGGCGACGTTTGCCAGAGCACTCGTTTAGGATGATACCTCCGCCAACCTCCACAATGAGTATGATTCTTTGCTATCTCGGTGCTAGGAGCGAAGAGAAATACGGATCGATAGTACTTCTCATCGTAGAAGTGCTGAGAAAGTCTAGCGTCGGGATACGACCAATGTGAAGGTCGAGGTGCAGACACTCTAATTTTGAACTATGGGGTATCGTTGCAGTTTGTGAGAGGGTCATAACCAGCACATTGGCGTTACTGACAGACAAAAACTGGATCTAGACAAGATTCGGAAACGAATGGCACAAAAAGTTTGTCCCCGCTAAGAAAGCAGGAAAAAGATCAACAAAATTCATAGCCACACAAGAGTAAGTCACCAACCTATTTTATGCGATCCATCTGCGTCCAAAGTGAGCGCTGTTATGCTCCGACTAGACAGCCCGTATGGCAGGAGTCCCCGTGCCTCAAAACCCGGCGACCATCGAAGGTGAGTGAGGCCGTAAAGTTGAAGCCGAGGACTGAGAATGCACTCGCAAATGAGCGCTGTGTCGCGAGTGAAACGCAAGCCTAGCCGCTGTACTTGTGGGATAGCGGCTAAACGCTAAACTCTTGTCACGAAGATTCGTTCTGAATTTTGAACAAAACTCAGTGGTGATGCGTTGGGAACTAGAGCGGGTCTGGATGATATCTAATCTATCAAGAGATAGGGTTTGCAATTCTGGAGATGGAAAGCCCAAAAACGCTTCCAACTCTTCATTGCTCGAACATAACATTCCCTGGACAATGAGAGTTCTGAGCCGAGGGTTGCGAGCAATAAGACCGGGTATATGTTTATTCTCGTCCCACACTGAGTAATGATAGGACACCCAGAACTCAACTGCAAGGTAACGCAGTTCGCGAAAAGGTAGGGACGATAATATGGGGCTTGTAGTTTGATTTATGTCGGAGCTTTGGCTAACATCCAGCGAAAACCGTTCTACACAGCTGACAAGGCCCTGTGTGTGGGTCATGCGAGTGACGAAGAGCATAAACTCTCGTACGTGGTCTCTAGCATTGTGTTGCGAGAATGAGCTGAGCTGGGTATTTGGAAGGATATGACGGAACAGATGACGCCGGCATTGGATTCGCCATAGTCTTGTTTTTTTCTCAGGGTAGCGTAGCCGCTGGAAATTTTGCTGAGCTAATCACGCCCGGTTATAGTCAGTGCCGGTTAACCGAACGCCTCTCGCCCTACCTTTGACCTCACAAAACCATCCTCAAAGGACATTTTTCATATATTTATACTAAAATACATTGATAGGGATCGTGTCAACTAACTCACCAATTTTTGTAGCAGCCTGTCGCCTCCAGCGAGCTAGAAAAATCAGGCGCGTCGGCTGTCACCAAAATCGCGTGAGGTTGGCTTGAGGAAATCCGTGATTTTCCACGTTCTAAGACTTTCTTCAACTCTCCTGCTACATATATACATGAGATCATTAAATAACATGTGTATCTATATAAAGTACGAAGATAAAATGTATGAAGCTGTTCGACATGGCCGCGAAATACAGAGGGACCGGCCGTGGGAACTCATGATTACCTCAGCAAAAAATCCAAAGGCGCGCGGACCCTGGGTATGTTCCAGACTACATACACACACATCACTTGTGATCGTCAGTGTGTATCGTCAGTCTGGTTCTCGAGACTAATTCGCCATGCCTTGCATACAAGAGAGTAGCTTCTTAGAGCGGGTAGAGACGAAGAGATGTAGTCGAGAATGGGAAGATTGAGCTCGGGAGGAATTCGAGCGTCCATGATCCTTCTGTCGTCGTTCTGGTTGAAGAGATACTCGATTGCACAGCTTTCAAATGATTAGCCGGACATCCTTCCGAGGATCCGGCCAACTCGGATTTGACACGTGCGTTCTTCCTCTCTTTTTTTGTGTTGGGTTCACTCCTCACGAAGGTTCAACGTTCAGCGCTCATCTCTCTATGAAAGTTCGCATATTACGCAAGGATTAAAATCTATGACTAAGCTAGCCATATATATAGCTCTTACGCTCGCAGATAATTGTGTTGCCATAACGAGTCGACTTCAAGCAATCTTGAGGTTCCTAGCTAAATCCAAACTATGTCCATTATACGAGAATTCCATAGTACAGTGGATATATACAGGTATTTCAAAGTCACCTCATTGCTCAAGTACAAGCTGTAAAATCGAAATGGTATCTGCAAACCATACGACTTAGCTGTCAAACGCTGCACTCTAGAAACAGACTTACATAGTCGAAACATCGTCCTGCTTCAACCCATTGATGGGAATTTCGATACCTCCTTTGCCGTTGGTTGTGCCGGCTCTGTGAACGGCAAATAACCAGTCAGGAATCCACTTCAAGTTGCCAATCTCGGACCAAGAACGTCATACCTTACAACAACATCCGCCGTGACATCTAAGGCACTAGCACTACAGAACAAAGATCAATTGTTCCGTCTTTCTAAGAGCGTGTAGTACTTAGCACCCACCTGGCAAGATCACCCATGTGCGATTGATCAAGGTAACCATCGATGACCTTGGGTAAACTTGTCTCCGCAAGCCTAGGGATAACAACAGGCGGGGTAAATGTTTGATTGTAGAGGAGGTAGGTAGTGCCGTCGAGGGCTCCTTTGGCGACAAATTTCTCCAAGGTAAATTCGATTATAAGTGGATTCTTGACTGTTAAGACGGAGATGTTAGCTGTAGGTATACTGATTTGGGAAGTGATCTCACCACTGGTATCAACATCGACCAAATTCTGCTGTAGAGCTTTACAGTTGAGGTACACATCAAGCCTTTGCAACCAGTCGACTTGTAAAGCATTGGCAACGTCTCCGATGGATAGACCTTGAAGCTCAGATGGCTTGGCAGCCGCGTCTAAGGGTGTCGTGTCCAAGGGAGCAGCTAAGGCATTAGTTGCCAAAAGGCTGAAACATACGACGGAGAGAGCGGGGAACCGAGCGAACATCTTTGGGAGGTGGAATGATAGTGTTTATCCAGGTCGATTGCGTTTTATATGTACCCCCTCCATACATAGTCCCTGACTAATAGTGAAGTGAATACGGCCTGCTCACGCCGATGGGAGATGCATGTCAGAAACAGTGGTACAAAATCGCCGAAGACGCGTGCGTCATCATTGACCTCGACCAGACGGTGCGCATGTTCATTGTTGAAGGAAGGTTCTGCACTGACGAGGAATACTGTATCGTGTATCAGGGGTTGAAGGTATATTTGTGAGAGCAGAAGCCATGAAGTCTCTTCTAGGCAAAACCTGCCTCGCTCCTGATAAAGATCAGCAACCAAAAATATGTGAAACGCGGTACCTGATTATTGTAAGGGTTGATGTCGAGCTGGTGATCCTGGCCCTAGTGGCCGAGGTCCTGTGTGTGTGGACTCGTCTCGACTTAACACCACACCACCTGGAGACACCTGAACTTGGTCCTAAAGGTCGGACGGTTCACAGCCTTCGGTAGAACTATACAATATTGGATCAGCTGTAAATGTAGTATAAGGAAAGTGGGCCGTATCACTAGAGGCTAATTACGCACCTATGAATTCATCCTTGAACACATCTAGATCTCTTCCTCTTCTCAAGTTGTGGATTTTAGGAGGGGAAAAGCGATCATTGATCATGAGAGTTAAGTGTAAACGTATGGGCGCTAAATTGGCCAAACCTCGGTCCTTGATATGCTCAATCTTCCACCACCATCTCGGATTTACCCCCATTCAAAACCAGTCATTGCCGCGAGGTTTACGACCAGTTCCTGCTTTCTCGCTGATGATACAATACTCGGCGACGATGAGTTGTGAGCCAGAGGTCTTCCCGCTTGCATGTAGTACTGGCAGGGTGTGCCGCAGGATGGGAAGGAGGCAAAGCTTAAAGGGGTCATTCCTGATGAACAGCGACATGAACCTTAGCTCCAGAGTCATCTCTATTCGCACTTGAAGTCGGCACTGGTGTCTCTATCGCCCGTCATGCACATGTGTTAGGATTGGGTTGGGCATTGACTACAACACGGTACCTTACATGCCTTACGCGTCAACGTCGGCATTGTACCCCTATTCAGCTACTATTCTCAGCGATGGGGCAGACGTCGAGCAGACGATGTGCCCCTAGGCAGAGCTCCACCGCTGTCGGAAGATGGAGATTTGGACAGAGCACCCTGGAGGTAGTCTTGATTCAAAGTGAATACACTAACTTCGGGCGCTCCAATGCCTACCAGCATTGAGGCTACAGAGGGGTCCTGGGGTACAGTGATTGAGTTTTATCCCGACGCGTCTCTAGAAGACGTCAGCACCGAGGTAGACGGAGCTGAAGGGGCTGAGGACGACGAGGGATGTCAGATCCCTGATGATCACGTTGAAGCATGGTACTCTTAATGGGTTGTGCGTTTATTGACTATAAAGTTCGTATCTACACATTCATTCGCGGGAGGGATGTTCTGGTGCATGATCTATGGCTACAGACGGACGAAAAGTGCACAGGGTGGTGTATTTCGGATGAATAAGGGGAGTCCGTAGCCTTTTGAGAGAGTGCGCCGGTTCATGTCGTATCGGGGTGGTGTGTAGGTATCCGTAGCATGTAGTACTATTCTGCCTGTATACATGTAGTACGGGACCCTGCGCTGATCGGTAACGGTCCACAGCAGGTAATTCAAAAGTTCAAAAGTTCCTGCGGAGCTTCAAATTGAACAAGATTTAATTTATCTTGCAAACAACAATCTATGTACGGACACTCTGCTTTACCAGCAGGTTTAAAGCGTAGAGAAAAGACAGTAGACCTAGTATGTACGGTACGAATCTGTATGTGCAAGGCAACGACGACAAATGCATGGATAACGAGTAACAAGAAGCGGTCACAGTTTCGAAGAGATTGCATGCAGGCGAAGAAAGCTGTACAGTAGATGCGCGAACTCAAAGTAAGCGATGGAAGGCAAAGAAGAAATTGCAGAGAAATCGATTTTGGATGAGCAAGACGTTGAAGCTCAGTGAAAAATGGTGTATGGATCAGGAAAGGTGAAGCGTCCAAGATGCTAAAAGAAATAATCGAAACCGTTGTTGGCGAACGGGACAATTCGAATACCGAGTGGCGGAAGTTGGTGATGAGCGACCGCAATCGAAGAGATTATGAAGGCGAGAAGGATACAACGAAGACGAAACTTCGTATTGGCCATGCAGATGACAAACGTTCAAGATGGGCGTGCGAGTTCGAGTTGAATATCGAGCGATATGTTGCTAGTGAATGAAATTATGACGAGTATTTGCAGCGAATAACTTGATTGAGTGTATAATGCGATTGCGACGAGTGGAATATGATATGATTTTTGTTTGTTCGTATGCGGATTTGATTTCCTGTTATAAGATTGGACAAGTACCCGTCGTAAGGGCCTTGTAGCCTAAGATTTAGGTTCGTTTAATATGTTGCGAGTGAGCGTGATGTCGACGTGAGATGCGAATTGAGCTGATGGGAAGATATGGAATAATTGCAGCGGTGACGATACTTTTGAATGATGATAACTGGATGGATAACGATAGCAATGGATATAGCGAGGCAAGCGTCGAATGCGAAGATAACTTGAGGTTCAATACCCGTAGTAAGCGCGCTAAACAGAACATTCAGTATATATCTAGTAGCATAGCAACTAGCGGACTGACCATGCGATCACTGTGGGTAGGAAGGAAGAAAAGGTAAAATGTGGTTCATCAGCAATGGTTCATCAAGTAAAAGGTAATACGTACAATAACCAGATAACCTTTGACCCTGTCTTGCACCCGCGTAAAGTAACAATGTGGCCACGGATACACTCATAAAGCAACGCCCGTTGATCCTTGTCCGCCTGGGTATGCGAATCAGCGACTTGTTTCCATCACGAAACTGTCACGTCAGAAGGGACTTACAGTGGGCAGGACACTCGCAATCAACTGGCTTCCGGTGACCGAAAGAGCGAGATCGACGATCATAGCACGACGTGAACCACTATCATGAACGAGAACCGAATTAGCCATGGATGTGGGAAGAGATAGAGTTCTCTTACCTCTTAGCCGGCTCACACATTCTCTTTACGACCCGGGTCAGAGTCTCCTTTCCGCCTTCCTTCAAAGCCTTGGTAATAGATTTATAACCTTGCTCGTTGGTGGCGTACTCGAGGAGTCCATTAATGAGGTGGTCGAGCGTAAGTTGGCGATGATTTTCGGACCCATGCTCCAAGACTAATGGATAAATGATTCAGTACGCGAACGATGACAATATAAAAGACGCCACTTACTGTGCTGAACACAGTAGGATCCCCATTGGTTCTTTGCCACCTCGCTGAAGACAGAAGGACCCTGGTTCAAGAGTTCGTCAACGATGCCATCTTTGGCATTGTCCTCAAGGTTCTCGAAGGCATGCTATAACACAAGTTAGCTGTGAAAATCAAAGACGCACAGTGAAGTATGCGTTACCTGAACGACGAGCGATCCCGTCTCGTGGCAAGCGAGAGCTGCCCATTTCCCTTTAAGGGACCTGTTAACGCTATAGGTGAAAGGATGAGGAGAGCAAAAAAGGGGGGGTAGAAGAGGACTTACTAGGCAAAGATTGGAGGAGCAGGAGGAGTCCAAGACAGTTCCATGATCTACGAAGGCATATTTCAACAAGAACAAAGGCAAAAAGGGGTAAATGACTAACCTTGCTCCAGACATGACTAGCGTGCTTGTTGACCAGAGTCTGAGCAGGGTCTCCGAGGAGCAACTCAGAGACGATGAGAAGCCTGATATCCTCCTCGCAGTCGAGAGCCTTTTGAAGAACATGACATCCGTAGCAGTTGGTAGCAAGTTCAACGATACGACCTCTACGAATCAAAGGACATTAGTACCCCAGTGTAGAAAGAGAATGTGGGACACGAACCTCATACACATGACAATTTTCTTTCTCTCTTCAGCCGAAGAAGCAGCTTCAAGACACCGTTGCACTGCCCAGTTACCGAACCTGTCCGATATTCATCAGTACTATACGCAAACTGAACTTGAAGGATGCTAACCTGTGCGCCATCATCTCGTAGCCTCGAGCACAAATGGCGTCCACAATCTTGGTTCTTTCGCTGGCATCGGCGACCTTGAGCTTTTGTTGAAGGAAGATACTAGCTTGTTGGTCTGAAGACTTGATGATCCTATTGACAAAGGTGTGATAAGGAGGCGAAGAAGATGGATGAAGAAGCGAAAGGAAGTTGATGGGCTAGAGAAGAAACAACTTGATCAGCGTTCCTGAATGTAACCACATGGCGAAGGCTTACCTCGTTTTGAGATGGAGAGTCAGAGCTACGACGAGAAGAAGAGGACGAAGAGTGTCTAGAGTGGCTGCCTGACTGAGTTTGCTCTTGCTGGGGTTGCTGAGACTGCACCGCGGGATAGGCAGTACCATAGGACGATGTCGATCTCATATGTTGGGGTACGGCGTGAATAGAATCGGCAAGGCCACCGGAGGGATAACCAGCACCGAGTCCGATCCCAAGACCAATCGGAGTGCTAGAGGTAAGCGAGGTCGGTGAAGCAGTCGAGGTACCCATGCCTTGGATTAAGCCGTTGTGACTGAGCGAAGGTGGCAACTTGCCATCCTCAACAGTGCCTCTCAGCCAATCGAGGTTGTTTCGATCAAGCTGAGCAATGTGTTGCAGCTGCTGTTGAAGCTGGAGCGCTTGAAGTGCCTGTTGCTGCTGTTGAGAAAGGAGGTTCTGATGCTGGAGAACCTGCGGAGGAATCTGCCAGTCGGAGCCCAAGGTAGAACCTGGGATCATCGATGTCAACCCACGAGTGGCAGGAAACGCATTGGCATCTGGACGACGGAGAGCCTGCTGTTGGAGAGGAGAGACCGCGGACATGGGCGAGCCAAAAAGTTTCTGGTTGTCGATTGGAAGAGGCATAGGAGGAGTAGTTTGATAGGCGTAGGGAGGGAGAGTCATGCTAGTAGTTGATGTGGTAGGCGACTGCTCGAGAGTCGTTTTGAACATGGATAAATGCGAAGTATCGGGCACAGAAGGGAGGTAGCCAGTCAACATGGCGTTCTGCGACGTCTGACTGGCTGGATAGGAAGATACGTGACTCTGGCGGGTAGGCGAGGGCGGATCATAGATTAAAGCGTGTGCTTGAGCTAAATATGGGTGCATGCGCGCACCGCCGAGGAGCTCGCAAGGGGATTGGAGCGGTTTACAATTAGCATCGAACGGACGAGCTGGCGAAAGGTCTGTGGGGGTAGGAAGAGCAGATGCAATTGAGATGGGTGAGAAATCTGGGGAGCCAGGTGACGATTCGTGGCTAAGGTTGAGTGCCGATGGCTTCTGCTTGAACGGGTCTGGCGAGTTGAGGTCTAGTGTGCGCAGAAGCTGTTCGACATGCTGAAAAGGCTAATTAGACTTGTATCGACGGTTCGACAGACGCATATACTTACGGAGTTGTCGAACTCTGGGGTGACGGTCTTCCTACCATCGCCAATGACACCGACTTCCTTTTGCTGCTGCTGAGCAAGTCGAGCGTCGTTGACCTGAGGAGGCGTTGGTCCAAAGACGTCTTCGCGAGTGAGAACTGGACCTGGCATGCTATTGGAGTGATGCAACTCTGGGCGAGTTGGCATCTGCATCTCGCCACGCTCTGCGACCCTCGAGAACGAGTCGAGCGTTCTCGGCCATGTCGTCTCCGACGGCTGAGGCTGAGGAGCCCATATGGACGCGGCGGTCGTCGAACCAGCCTGCTGACGCTGGCGGAGACTACTGTCGTCGAAGACGTTCATGGTAGGAGAAATGGTATCAGTGGACATGGTGAAGAATACCGTCGCTGCTGTTCGAGACGATGAGCTCGAAGAAGATGACGACGAGGAAAGAACGAAGAGGAAGGAGATGGTTGTGGTTCAGGAAGAAGGGGTGAACGTTGGAGAATAAATCTGGTTCAATAAAAAGGGATTCGGCGACAGGCTTCGATGTCAAATAATTGACTCAATACATGCCTTTATTTGGTACTAAATTCAACATTTCTAGTAAACTTTTGACATTCTCCGTACCAAAACCAAAAGCTTATCGCCACGGTCCCTCACTAGAAATTAGGTTTTTAGTCAAGCGGCTGCGAAGACGTTATTAGGAAAACATACTCAATCAATAATTACTCTCAAATTACAATTGTTTCCTCCTCGAGGCTGGACCCACTGCAGCCACTAAACGTCAGCAAGTAGTAATAAATTTTGCAGGATTTTGATCTTCATGCTGCTATCAAGCAGGAATTCCTCTCCAACGAGAAACGATTTCTGTCCTGGAACCGACCACGCAACCTCGGACTCCATCCCCGGACTCCCAATCCCAAATTCGGTGACGCTTCTACCAACGCCATCGCTCAGAATACTTGTGATCCTGCAAAGATAATGTCACTTTTCAATATCACCCACTGCCTCAAAGCCATGATCGACGAACCAGGTGAGCCAATCAATGTTACAGGACACCACCGAAAGTTCTTCGTATCCCTCGAGTCACAGAAGACGTCCTTGCCCAAGGTATTTTCAATATGAACGGTAATCACGAGCATCGAAAAAGGCCTGCCGATGTCGTTACACGAGGAGCGCACAATTCGGAGTCCGTAAAAGCCCCACAATCGTCGTCGAAGGCTTCGATGTTCCTGAATCAATGTGATCGATGTTTTCAGTGTCTTTGTTCTGCGGAGAAACACAAGATAGACCGTCAGGCAGAGAAATGCTAGAAAATCATGGTGCTTCACTTTGTCAATTATATGATATTTTCTCCACGTCGCGCGAACTCGAGCCTTTCCCTCAACCCTCCACATCGTTCTGCCATTCGGCTCCCAAGATCTGCACCCGTCTAAACGAATAACCGAATGGTAGCTAGATTGGGACACTCACAGAAGCTGTCATCGACAGGTGTTGACAGAGAAGAGAGGAAACGGAGCAGGTCCTCGGCGCTGACTGCTTCAAGCTGGGAATAGCGAGTTCATAACTGAGATCTGTGTTTTTTTTATGTCGAAAAATATGCCTTCAGTTTTCTGAGTGAACGGAATCGACTCTGGAGCTGTTGGGGGAAATGTCGTTGTCGTTGCGGAAGGCGAAGATGTTAAAACATCGGCCCTTTCGGCTATCGGACCCGAGCACTTTAGATCTTCTTTTCTCATCACGTGGAAGCAACGCGCTGAAAGCTGACAGGAATTCATCGCACGTTATAAGTGTAAGTATCTCATTTCCTGACTGCGAAAAAACTGATAATATCACTCAGATAATAATTGCAGCTACAAAGACTACACCGGATTGAATGGTACTTTCAGGCCCCAAACTAGCTCACTTTGTTAAATCAACCGGCTCGCAATCAACCGACAGAATGCCATTCTGCCCGGCAAACGATGACATAGCCATGAGCCGATATCCAACTATAACTCAACAAAAAAGACTCACCCAGCCAACAGCCGTGCAACATACAGCATTTTTCTCGCACTTCTTCTCCCCGATTTGCGAAATCTGTGTACAAGTCAATCCGCATTTCGTCGCTCCGTCTGCCACAATGACGCCAAGAAGACCGAGTACGGTGGATACTGGCGTTGAGTCGGCCTGTTGTGATTGAATACGCATATGTATCATGACCACGAGAAATGTCGGAAAGAAAGACCTACTCGATCAACAGTATCGCAACATTGAAGCTGGACGGGGGGACAATCGCTTGCAGGCTTGAGATCTCTGGTTTTAAGGTTGAGGTTACCACTAAACTCGATTGCCTTTGAAATGTGTAATCAGAATGTATGCGGAGCGATGTTTGCAAAGCTCACTGTTGGCGTGGCAGCAGCAAGGATTGCTCCCAAAAATATAGGGAGATAGAAGTGGAGGAGCTTCATAGTAGGTTCCGGGAAGGGGAAATCCAAGTACAGGAAATCATTGAGAATGGGGTGAAGGCTTTATATGAAGACCGCAGACGTTTGTCAAGTCCAGAGTAAGCCTCCTGGCCGCAAGACGGTTGACATGAATAACAAACAGTGGTGTCCCTGAGGATATCAAGAAATGTCAAAACTCAAATGTGTAAAAGTGCCTGGTACTTGTGTCAGAATCAAGGAACGGCATCAGACAATATTAGAGAACGAGCACTTTGTGAAGTTCGTTTACTATCTTTATTGGCTACTAAAATCTCTGAAGTCCTACATGCCAAGTTGTCAATTGTTCAAGCGTTCAAACGTTCAAGCTTTCAAGAACAAAGACGGTGGTGTTGGTTCAACTTTAAAGCGCCCAATTAGCACACGCGCGTCGCGCGCAAATGAATACCCACGTGACAGGAAGAACAGAGCCCTAACCCTAAACCAACCTTTCTCTCTTCAGCGCGCACTTCTACAACATGCAATCTCCATAATGACGCAGGTGAGTAATTCATTGAATAGCCCAAGTGTACTTCTTTGATTTCTATGTCAGGTTCTCTAATTCGGCATACTGTTTGCTAAGCCGTATGACTTAAAAGTCCGGCTCATAAACCCTATATATCAAGCTTCCTGTGATTTCCTGGGGGCCCATCGAGCATCATGTCCTCCTTCAAGATCAATATCCCAGACCAGGCTATCGATCTCTTGAAGAAAAAACTCGAACTCGCACGTCTCCCAGACGAAATCGACGAAGCTGGATGGGATTATGGTGTACCTCTTTCCGATATACGTCGACTAGTCGCTCGGTGGAAGGATGGATACGACTGGCGAGCCCATGAGAAGGCCTTAAATGAGGAGATGCCTCAGTTCACCCGAGATATCGATGTAGAGGGACATGGTGTGCTGAATATACACTACGTGTACCAGAAGAGCACCGTGGAGAATGCGATACCTTTGCTATTTGTTCATGGATGTGAGCCTTCTTTCTTATACCCTTTTTTATTCGCTCAACTCTCTGTCTAGGGCCTGGGAGCTTCATTGAAGTGCGAAAGATCTTGCCCCTGCTGGTCGCTGCGGAACCCGGCCAGCCGAGTTTTCATGTCGTCGCGCTAGGAATGCCAGGTTACGGCTTCTCTGAGGGAACGAAGAAAAAGGGCTTTGGTCTGTCAAAGTACGCAGAAGTGAGACCCTTGTCAGGCTATCTCGGAATGCTATTGATCATCATGATCTCCCGCCTTTAGGTCGGTCACAAGCTGATGCTGTCACTCGGGTACTCGGAATATGGTACGCAATCTCTCAGTCTTTCCTGTCAGTTTCTGTGGCTTGAATAAGCTCGGATAGTCACCCAAGGTGGCGATTGGGGTGGTTTGGTATGTCTTAACGACCTATTTGTCCTCGCGTCCTTGACTGATGCTCCAAAGATTACACGTGTCATGGCAGCAACATACGGAGGCCAGCATATCAAAGCATGGCATAGTAACATACCGTACGCTACTTTCTTCAGTTGTTTCACCGATTCTCATTGAGAGATACCTTCAGGATGGCCATGCCTCCAGCAAACCCCAACCCAGCGGAATATGACGAAGATGACGTTCGCGCCCTCGAACGGGCTAGATGGTTTCAAGAAAAGGGCAGCGGATACTACCAAGAGCAATCCACTCAACCTCAGACTCTGGGATATAGTCTCGCAGATTCGCCTGTCGGCCTGCTTGCCTGGATATATGAGAAACTTGTACTTTGGACCGACGCGTACCCCTGGAACGACGATGAAGGTACCTTCTAGTCATTTTCCACCTTTCACTTCTAACGTTCACTACCGGCCAGTCTTAACCTGGATATCCGTTTTCTGGTTCTCTCGCTCGGGACCGGCTGCAAGTGTTCGCACCTACTATGAATTTGCGCAGTCTGGTGCGATAGCTGCGCTACCTACACCGTCGATCCCACTAGGTTACTCTTTCTTCCCAAAAGAGGTTGCACAAGCACCGAAATCGTACGTCCTTCATCCCTTTATTCATGCAGAGCTAACGTAGCACCAGGTGGTATACCGATAAGAATATCATATTCCAGTCTCGCCATAATCACGGGGGCCATTTCGCTGCTCATGAGACGCCGGTTGAGCTTGTCGGAGACTTGAGAAAGATGTTTGGGAAAGGTGGTCCAGCATATAGAGTTGTACCGGGGAAAGATGGGTATGCATAGGCGTCGAGATGCAAGCACATATCAGAGTGTAGTATTAAAGCTACTGGCACATGAATGAAAGGCAAATCAATCATCATATTTCGTGTCCACGCTAACACCTATTGCGTGGGACCGCCTTCGGAATGCACACACAACTCGAGCCCAAGCTTCCCGCTCTTGACCACTCGACCCAACCTCTGTGTCATCCTCGAATTTGTGAGCTTGGACCTTTCTTCGGCAGCGTCACGATAACTGGATAAATCTAGCTTCAGAAAGATCCTTCCTAATTTCGCAGCACTTCCGTCTGCCAACTTGTCCGCCAGCAGGTTGATGGTGTCCTCCGCAAGGCTCGTTCCAGACCCCGAATATGAACGACACGTGCAGGTTGAGATTCTTCAAATGGTTCTCTGTGCACTCGAGTAGGTCTTTGAAGTCATCCTCGATAATCTCCGCCCTGTATAACCGACGAATATCGAGGACTTCCAAACGACATGCCGAATGCCGTACCAGATTCACCGCTTCGCGAAGTGAACCAAACTCTTCGCTAGCAGCCAGAGTCAATTCTGTAAGTGCTAGAAAACGCACAGCACAAAAAAGATGCTCTGATGGCTGCTGAAATAAATGACCAACGAAAATGTAGTATGCCAGCGATTGCAGAGAGGTGTTGGTAATATAATCCCGTCGAGGAAGGAGCCAGCTGCTGGGGTTTATACGTGACATGACAGTGGCGTGCTTCACGGTGGTGGCGAGTTGGAAAGCGTGAACCGAATCGAGGTTATCTATCTCGCACCAATCCAGCTCCTCGATCTGGTGCCAAGGGAGCTTGATGTGCGGCCACATCGACCCGGGGAACCCTCGCACCGCTAGGCATCTTAGCCTAGGTGCATCTTCAAACGCATCCAAAGGAAACTGGGGAGAGCATGAATGTGGCACACTCAAGAGGAAAATCTGAAGAGTTTCCAACAGGCCTACTCGCCCTTTTGGAATAGCGTGTAGATGGCGCAGAAAGTAGGTGTTCATGAACAAACGTAAAGTCCTCCAGGAGTTTGAATACGGAAGGAGTGCTGTGAACATGGAAATTGGTAGTGCCGGCTGAACATGGCGCAACTGGTTCGCCGGTGGCCGTGAACGACACGTCCAATCCTACTCTCCCGTCCAACGCAGCATTTTCAAGGTTGAGTGAGAACGTCATCCAACGGAACGAGCTTGAATACCATGGTTAAGCTCTACCGTCTACGGAGCCTTGCCAGTTAGATATGTTCTCTGTATCGACTCAAACCTTTCCCTCAATCATCTACCCTTCTGCCATTTGGCTTCCAAGATCCCCACCTGTTTAAATGGGGGCTCAATGGGAGATCATCACCGCCGGGATCCTCCTTGACTTGCGTAGAATTATCTGGAGGTGCTAGAGCAGAGCCTATAGGTACTTGTGGTAGGAACTGCGGAGGGACTGGCAACGCATTCAAATACTGCTCAATGTAACTCAGGGTCCTTAAAGAGAAGGGTTTTGCCTCGGGATTGTGAGGGGAGCTGTTCTGGCAGGAATGGGGGGGAGAGGTTATGTTTGCACGGAAGCCAAAGAACAACCCCGACCGTGCAAAACCGAGAAGAACATCGACTCAACCTTCACCTGGTGTTGGATGGGGTATTGGAGGAGCCAGGCTGGGTAGGGGTAGCTGAACGAGAAATAGGGTGGTGGAGCACCTGGTGTCACAGGGCTTCGGGAGGTCCTGAAGGCTAAATGATGTCTGCTGAGGGGGCATAGTAGATAGTGGTGTTGTGGTGGCCTCTGTAGCGAAGGGGGACAGGTGTCGGAGGGTTTCGGCGGTTTTAGCCCTTCGTAGGCTTTGTTGTGTATGTTTGCTCTCTTTCCTAGAGTGATACCTATGAGCTCGATAGTCTTGCGCTGAGAATGAGCAGTGAACGTACCCTGGTAGGAGCAGCTTGTCCACCAGCGTTCTGCGCCGGGAAAACCCCTTTGTTAGTATAGGAAATAACAATGGGGGTGGTGTGGAATTTTTTCTCGGTACTGGATGACGCTGTACCGAGTGACGGTGTGCATGCTTGCGGGGGGTGGAGAAGGTGGTGATGTTGGGTATGGGGGCGTGGATGAGGTCGGTCTCTTTTTGACAACAGCTGAGTATACGGCGGTGCTTTAGGTCGTGGGGCAGTGGTTTGGAGAGAAAGGGATGGATGTCACCCCGATCGTCACCGGCGTACTAAATGGGGGGCTATGTTCCTTGAGGAGTGTGCCATGGTAAGCGAGTAGCACAAGATATTTTCTAAGAAACAGAGGAAGATCAAGGGGCATCGCAACACGGGTGACGGAGTCGTGAGGATTGAACAGTGAAGATATGGGAGAACATGATCTTTGTTTCACTTTTGTGTGGACCGCTGGGGTAGAGGAGGAGGAGGATTGGCGTAATGGAGGATTTAGGGAGGGTTTCATCAAGTTCTCCATCCAAATTATAAAGGGCATATTCTGTGGACTCGTTGGTCTGGGGTGTGCCAGTCTTCAAACGGAGTGTGAACCAATGTTAACATTTTGGAGGGCGGGGAAAGATTCTTTGGTGAAGGTATATTGTGTGTGAAATCCTGGGGTCGTCAGAACAAAGACTCAGGTTTTCCTGCAAAAATGACTCACGGCAAAGAGAGAGACAGGGTGAAAGCTGATGACGTCGGAAACTTTGTTGGGTTGTTTAAAAGAAGTTAAGGAATCGAAGTCAATCGTCGGGTGATTTTAGACGTTAAAGAAGCCTAGCATACAGCTAGGCCGATAACTACGAGTGTTATGTGGGATTGTTGGAGACCGGTCAGGCCACCTGGTGATAACATATTCTGGAATTTGCTATGTTGTTATGTATAGTGGACGTATGTGGGTGTTATGGGGGGCATTACAGTACGGATAGGGGTGCTTGAGGAAGATTAAAACTTTGTTGGATGTAGAGAGGGTGGGGGTTTTTAGTGTGGGTGCTGGTATATACACTAGTTCATATACATCATGTGGTTGCGTCGAAGGAAGAAAGGTTTTTTACATGTCGCGTGTTGGGGGCGTATATTCCACATTACAACTTTAGTGTAGCCTTGTCCGGATGTGAATGGCTGCTGACAATTGACGAACATAAGTGAACATACATAGTGCGAAGAAGAAGGGTATTTGTTCGTTCAGCAAGAAGACGGGGCCACGGATATAAGGGACGACATGCAGAGGGACTGATATGTTACGGCCATACGTAGCTGCGCCATCGGAATTCTGGTGTTGGACTAGACAAAGCCTTCATCCTTGATGAGCAAGAAGGAAAGGAACCCTAAGGCACCCTTACCTCCTGAATTGGTTATCGAAAGGGGATGAATCCGGGGCGACTTAGTTCTGCCAGGGTAGCGTTTCCTTCCTGGTTGGATCGGATTTGGATGTGTGAAAATAAAAGGGATTTTCGCGCACATGGGAGGACGAGAAGGGGGGGTGCAGAAGGGGGTGTTGTAGGGAGGAGGAGTGATGGGGAGAAGAGATCTTGTAGCTATTTCGCAAAGAGTCGGGCAGAACTGAGACTCGACTTTCGCAAGCCAGTACGGAAGGTGGGGAGGTCCTCTTTCTGCCGTAGTTGCTAAAGGGGGATGGGGAGCTCGAGAAGATATCGTGACCGTAGGAGGGAGTGAGCAGGGGAAGAACGACTACGTGCATGAGATCGGTGGACCTCCCGAATCGAGCTTCTCTGGGCCGTCCCTACGGAATGAAAGGAGAAGGAAGAAGAAAGGATCTCTCCTGCTTCGCCCTGAAAGCCTTTCCCTTCGTAAAGGTCAACTCGGCCTTCGCTGCCTTGTTGCTATCAGAAAGCGACTTCGATTCCTTTTCTATCTCCAACTTCCTCGCCTGAAGGTGCTGAACTTGGAATTCAAGCTCGTGATGCTCCTTCCTCATTTCGCAAATCGCCGTATATCGCCTATCCTGCTCAGCGTCGAGTGCACTCGAAAGCTCCTCCTCAAGCATCCTGACATGTTCGTTCATTCGATTCCGGGATGATTTGACGCTCATCAGCACCTCCCGACTCTTGACGAAGTCGAAGGGTTCTTCAGGTCCGGGAGCAGGAACAATCGGAGAGGCCGGCTGCACGTTATTGAGAGGAGGTGAAGATTGGTTCGGGCAAGGAGTTGGTGGGTATACAAGACTTGCAGGCGAGTCTGTCATTTCCACATCTGAGATAGCAGGATCCGCCAGTGGATATGAAGATCGTAATGTCGAATCAGAGGGCCTTAGCACTCGATCTGGGGGTGGCGGTGTTTACGCGGTGAGGGGTGCGTTGCAGTTAGGGTTCCTTGTGCAGGGCGGGATGAGAGCGCGGGTGCGTTGGGGTTTGTATCGAATGGGAACCTATTTTTCTTTCAGTGTTTTGACAATCGCAGTCTCGTCACAAAGACGCACCGATGCCCGACTCATGTTAACGTTAGAAGTCGAATCCCCCATAACAGAGTATTTTTCCTGCGGAAGTTTAAGTGAGTTCATCATTGAGCTTCTTTGTGTAGTGGTCGCAAAGGGGTTGGCGTGGGGCACCTCAGGGTGAGGCATGGGGGGGTGTGGAGAACTTTTAGATATCGGTACAGTCGCATGAATTGGATCCCGTTGGTAACTATACGCAAGCAGGGTAACCGGCTTAGTTTGAAAGGGGGGGGACGGTTAGAAATTGTCGTGGGGGGTATGGAAGCCCCGGGGTCCTTTGGATGGCTCTGACAGAAGGTATCTGGGGGTATCGTACCTATTGGGATGTCGAATAATGAGGGGAGAGTTCCACAGAAGTGTTTTTGTCGCGAATGGCCTATTAAAAGCACGAGTCAGCGATGAGTGGGTCAATTAACCAGGGGTGGAGGGTGTCAAACTGCGTACGCACGCCATCCGTAAGGACACCGTTTTACGATGGGCGAAACCAAACTATTGATTCTTTATCGTGGGGGTGATACCAGTAGAAGGAGAAGCGGTTTGGGTGGTGGAGGTGCAGATTGTAGAAGGATGTCTGGTTGGGCTTAGCGCCGTTTGTGGGGGGGAGGGGGCATAGTGATGGTGAAAAACAAATGAGCTCCATGGGGTTCGTGGGTACGAATGTGCACAGTTGGAGTGGTACTTCCCTGGTTGAAAAGGTGGGTTGTGCAGAGTATGATATACGAATGTAATGTGGGGGTCTTAGGGTCAGATGCCAGTTTACATATTTTTGATCCCCCCCCCCCCCAACCCCCCCCCCCCCCCCCCCCCCCCGCCCCCCCCCCGGGCTTCGCGCGCGGCGGCGCGCTTCGCTGGGAACGCGCGCTACAGATTGGTACATGACACAGGCAAGATACTTCTGTGGAATGACATCCAGATGAATCGTTGATTACAGGCGTATTTCTTTCTCTATCACTATACAAAGGTTCCAGCTGAAGAGGAAGAATGATACCTAGTGATTCCGCGATTGTATGATACGTTGGGTCGGATTGAAGCGTACTTCGGAGGAGTGCCTCGTGTGCTGGGGGCAGACAGTCTTGGTCGGTGGAGGATCTGGGATAGGGATCCGTCCAGTTAAGACTCATCAACCAGCGTCTCGGAGTTTTGGAGACTTCCCCTCGATCTACAGATTAAGAAGTCCCGCTGTTCTTGGGAGAAAGATAGAGCAGCGTACATGCTTGCATCGTCACGGTGGGTATCAGTCTGCCTAGGGGACACTAAGAGAAAGAGGATACTATGATGGATCATTACGAGGAACGAAGATGAGTTGCAAAATACTCACCTATCGTGTCCATATGATCATCAATCAACGCGCCAGACGAGACGGTTATGTTTCATCCAACATGAGGCATATCTGGGTTCCGAGGGAACGTTAAGAGCGTGTTGAAAACGCAATGAAAACGACACACCTGAATAGCACAAGCCCTTGTACAGTCCCATCCAACCCCCAGCCCTCGTTGTACATCAATTCATCTTCCTGTAATCAGTCTTACCCTATCTTATCAAGTCTCGCCCTTTTTCGGGGGCACAACGAAATCGCAGGTGAAAGATAGTTGAAAGATGCGAAGAAGGGCATCGTGACTTGACCGTGACCGCGTTACTTAGGATTTTGATCATTCGTCACCGTTTCTCACGCTTCCCAGCTTGTCCTCTCACCTCCATCTCCTCCATGTGGCACGCAGTAGCATTCTTACGGCCCTCACGGTTTCATCGCAAGTATCGATTCCTCTATTTAGTCCAGTGAAACCAAATAGTAACACATAACCCTAGATCTACACTTACAGCGGGGAACTCCAGCGAAACTGACACCGAGGGCTCAGGGCACGGTGTACTATCTGTACCCCTATACACCGTGACGATCGTCTTCAAATGATTAATGGCTGCAGTCAAGCATCTTTGATATGCACGCATACCTCGGCACCGTAATCCTCATTGTTACTTCCTGCAAGCTGTCTGTCAAAGACTAGCGCTCAGCGCTCAAGAACACTGGTGCCCGCCTCGTGCATGCCTTCTATTGATTAAAAAGTATACATGTCCTATCTTTAAAAGCACCCTTCTGCCCGCGTACTGAAGAGATTCTGGAGTGTCAACAACTTTGTCCAGGCCTCGGGATTCGACGAGAAAATGAAGATTGCTCATCTACTCCTTCTCTGCCTACATTCGATCACCTGGTCAAAGAGTTCACCCCCTCCATGGCCACAAAAGGGACCTGGATATTTCTACGGCCGCATACGCATCCCTCGGGGCTTTTGTCTCGTTGTTATGGATTTTATGGGATATTTAATCTGGGTGTCCCAATATCAAGTGTATGGTCACCGTGTATCTCTCACGGTTTTCGGGTTTCTTGATACATTGTTGGCTTACTCGGGACTAACTCCAAGACCACAACGATGTCTCTCATTCTTCCCATTGGCCAACACAGGCACGTTACTTCGGTTCAACAGCTAAATTCATATAGTATTTAATATTTTTCATGAGCAGGCTCGAATGTTCTCCCGGTTACTTTTTCGATGGCAGACTGCAGTCGTCTGGGGTTCTACGCTCGATTTCTACTTTCTTACCCGTTGTTCGTCATGCTTCATAACACACACGCGTCCTACAAGCCTATGGCCCATCTTCCTTCACGGCTATTCACAGACAATAAGGCGGATACAACGTGTAGCCATACCTACTTGTCGCAAAGAAGTCACGCCCGGTTTCGTCGTACGGTGCAAAGTGAGCGATCGTTCCTAGTATTCATATGGAAGTATTCTCAGATCAATGGAACGAGATCTAGGAGAGCAGTGACTGCTTCGTGAGATTTGGCATTACTAACAAAGTCGGAATCAGCGTATGTAATCGAATTGACACCCGTGAATTAGCGTGGAACATTCAGGTAATAAGGCGGTCCTTTCCCTGTGGGCTCCCTTGTCCTCTCTTCCCCTTCAGACGGGATGGCCCCCGTACACACCTTTCCCCTGTCAAAGGAGTTCGACACGCTCATCAACTCAAACTTTTCCACGCCATACGATCCTGCAACGGGCGAATGTCTCAACATCAATGGGTGTAGGACAATCTTCGGAATTCTATGGAGCTGCGTTTCTGTGGTCTTAATTTGCACCTGGGTCGCTATCCATCCCGACGTCCCAAAAATTGAAACCCATCCCTTGGTCATGCTCTATCATAACCTCGAGCTCATGTTCGCAGCGCTCCTGTCGCCCGAACTTGTTATCCTTTGGGCCATGAGGCAGTGGTCGTATGCAACGAATATGATCAAGCGGAATCCTCTTAAACGTGAGTCCCAATTCGTTGCACACCAGAGTTGATTGTTCAGTCTGGATCAGAGCTTCATTGGGGGAAATCTCATGCATTCTTTATTCTGATGCGAGGATTGGTTGTGTATGAAGACGGCCAATATCGCGAGATTCAGGTTTGCTGTTAACGCTTCTATATGGCATGCTGACACTCATTCGATGAAAACAGATAGATTCAACCCCGAATGATCATGATAACGATGAAATACAATTTGTGAAACATAACCGTGGCAGCCAGGTATGCCCTTTCACCATCCTTGGGCCGGGGAGTTATTAACGCAAGTTGATTGTCCAGGATTCTCAGAAATGTTCTCTCGACGAACTTATTTCGCAAGGGAATCTCATATTGTCGGAATCCGAAGTCAGGGACAGAAGTCACGCCGACCTCTTCGCCAAACTCATCGCCTTGTTGCAGACCACTTGGTTTGTGGTGCAGGTTTTTGCTCGCGTAGCAGAAGGCCTTGCACTGAGCGAACTCGAGGTTCTTGCTTTGGGGTTTGCACTCCTCAACTTTGGGACGTTTTTCCTTTGGTGGAGCAAACCGCTTCGTGTCCAGTACCCTGTTCGCATCTTCCTGAGGAAGGAATCGGCGGACCCTTCGTCCGGAAATAAGCAAAGTTTGTGCGAATGGATTCGAGAGGGAGTTCTTGCCCTTCTCAAGCATATATGGAACAAAGACACCAAAGGTTGGAATTGGCCCCAGTGGATATCAATGTTGCTCATGCTTCCACTATATATGGGGTGGCGAATTTTTGGGATATGTGCCACCATGCTCGACGAGGATGTTGCTGATATTTGGAATTTGGACATCTCAAAGGTTTTATTTTCTTCAGCAGGCGAGCACGAGAAAGCACCACTTCGTCTTTACCTGCCCGTCTATCTCATTGCATTTGCATTCGGCGCTGTGCACTGTATCCCTTGGTTCTTCGAATTCCCTACCCACATTGAGCAGTGGTGTTGGCGTATCGCTGCTCTCATCGTCCTTGTCGCGCCGATTGCGACAGCCTTTGTTCATGTATATGGGAAAGTGCTAGCCCGACAGACTGGACCGCTCAAAACAGCAGTGTGGCTTAGCGCTCCTGTTATGTTCGGATTATATGCTGCTGCGAGATGGACTCTCCTTGGTCTTGCCTTGCTGGCCTTGCGAGACCTTCCTCAAAGCGCTTTGCAGACTACACATTGGACCACTTTCATACCTCACATAGGTTGATACGAAATGATATGATTCTCTTCCTGACAAAGTATAGTACTTCAGAATAGTAACCTGTATACGCGGCACCTTGACACTCGAGT
>JAYKXP010000155.1:0-103454 GCA_037176845.1 Paramarasmius palmivorus
GTGTATCAGGCATCAACACCTACATCAGGCGGCCAATCTACTACGCACATCCATCAGGAATTGACACCTTTCCATACCAACATAACACTTACCATCAGCAACACTAGTCCACTATACGACGCAACTCACCGCCAGTTCCACACATACCCATGCCAGGACCATCGCCTACCCATCCATACCCGTCCCATCCGCCGTCTCCGCCATCTCATCCTCAATTGCACCACTGCTTCCAACAAGATCAGCATGCCAGTGCTGGCTACTTCGGTGTTACGCCTTTTGACGACCATGTGCATCTCAGCCGCCGCTTCCCAATCACCAGCTTGTTCCCCTTATGATGCGCCATCCAGCAAGCCGCATCAAAGATGCCATCTTGTACTCCTGCGGGTATGATCCCTGCCAGCCGCTCCAGGTACACGAACCTCCTACTTCTTTCTTGTCTGCCAGCCGCGTATGATGCACCGCTGCACAGTACTCGTACCTTCACAACTGTCCTTCCACCTCATATAATGCTCCGTTCCCACATGCATCCGCACCTCCGATGTCTCTTGTCCTCAGACATGTATAGTGCGCCGTCTCCTAGGTACCGAACCTCCGACATCTTCTTGTCCCCCAGCCGTGAATAGTGCGCCGTCTCCTGAGGTCTCCGTACCTCCGACATCTTCTTGACCCCACAGCCGAGTATATGAGCGTCTTCTCCACAAGCCCTCCCAGGCACACCATCCGTCCACCGGCTCTTTGTCCTCCAGACACATACAAGTGCAGTCTCAGCAGGTGGCACACCTGCATCAACTTGTAACACACCTCCTCAGCTGGCGAATGCCTCCCTCCACGCCACTTCCTCTACATCCTCAGTACGCAGCGAATGTCCCTTCCCCGAGCAGAGAGGAACAATCAGAGTTCGCTTCCAACCACACCAGCTTCATCACACACTCTCCTTCCCCAGCATCCACACACTCTCCATCCCCAACATCCTCTCCCAGCACCAGTATGACACTCTCCCTTACGACTCCACCATTGCGCCTATTGTCCTTCCAGTCACCGTCAGTGACTCCAGCAGGGTCGGGTACACACCTCCACCTCCAGCCCCAGTAACAACACCTGTGCAAGCACCAGGTCTCCTCCACAAGTTCCACCACCACCAACCTGTGATTGTCACTGCTCCTTTGATCAAAAAATCGATCAAAAATCGCCTGCTCCAAAACAGAAGAACGACGACGACGACGACGACGACGACCTTGACCCTGATGCTGAAGTCGATGATGAGGAGAGAAACACTCGGTGATCCCATTCCGGGGCCTAGTTCGTGAAAGGGAAGAACGCGTCAAAGGAAAAGCGTGCAGTTGGTCCCAATCGATCTTGCCCGCTGGAGAAGGTGAAGAACATGGAGTCCCACACCCACTGTATCCAACAGAACGCTCAAGAAGTACTAAGACGTTGTTCCGAGCAAGAGTTCATCAGCCCCCCCCCCCCCCTCCACAATACGGCTATAAACTCGACTTCTATGACACTGCCGGAACCAGGCAAGGACTAAACCTCCCGCCGAACATCAACACCTCCCGAAGGTCCGCATCGAAAAACTGAAGTTAGACGATCGCCGAAAAGCTCGTAAGAAACTACTGCTCCGTGAGTCATGTATGGTCAATGTTAAGACTTTTTACTCACAAGATATTTTCCTAGAAACAATCTGCATGGGCCCGAAAACAAATGGAATCGGAAACGAAACGCCAGACAATCCGGTCGCGGAGAAGATGTTGAAAGTCGACAGCAAGATGGCCAATCCCTTTCCTCGCAAGGCTCTCAACGTGCAGGCTTATCAGAATTCCGTTACAAAGATCACATGAGGCCGCGTTATGAGCATCTTTACAAAGAGGCGAGGAATGCTGGAGTGGAAACTTCACGTGTTTCAATGATTACAAATTCTCAGAAGAATCTTGCAGCGGAATCGCCAGAGGTATCGCTGAGTGGACACGCCAAGCCCAGAAAGCTTTAGGATGAATAGATGGACGCGTGGAATAATAGGTTTAAATTGAGAATGCTGACGGAGAGAGCTATGCAAGAGTAAGAAAGCGAATTGTTTTGACACCAAGTTTTGAATGACAGACCATTGATTCGCAGAGCGTTCCAACAATTCGATACTAAACGAGCCCTTTGCTGGCGCTCTGGCGTCCATGACAGGGAACACAATCACGGGGGGGGGGGGGGGGGTGGGGCGGTCGTTGCGAGTGGGTCCCGAGAGCTGATGGCGTAATCCGGCGTTACCTAGGTAGCTGTTATCTTCCGCTTTACGACAGTAGTTTGCAGATTGTAGTTAGTATGAGTGCTATGGCCTCCAGATATACCGAGGCAAAAAGGTCAAAAGGTTATAGAAACATTGGGAACCTTTTTAAACCCCCCTGCCCCCGTAAATTTCAAAAACACCTAGGGCCCCCCCCCCCCCCCTACCACCCACCCCCCCCCCCCCACAAAACGGAAAAAAAACAATGTTTTGGCCCACTCCAAAGAAACCTTTTTATTCCCCCCCCAAATAACCCCCCCATTTTTTTCCCCCCCCCCCCCGAGTAAAATGCAAGTCACTATATAGTAACGTCCTGGGTGTTGTAATTCGTAGAGATCTGCGGATACTGACATAGGTTTATTGCAGGAGAGGAAGGACATCAAAAACATGTTGGCAAAGGCACAACTGCCGCCGGCATCTACCAAAACGGAGGATGTAGACACGCAACGCCGGTCCTGACACCTCTCCTCCACGGCTTCCGCATGGTTCGTCTTCCTCTCTATCCCCTCTCTCCAACGGCTTCCGCTGGTACCACCTTCCACTCCTATCACCACTCCTCAACAGCTTCCGCTGGTCCGCCTGCCACTCCTGTCACGCTCTCACCTTTTCACGCCTCTACTGTCCTTTGCTCCTCATCAACGACTCTGTGACGGTTACAGGAGAGACAGCTTTGACGACGCCTTTCCTCTGGCACTGCACCCGAGAATACCTCTACCCCCACGCTGCCACATCAAGCGACGCAAGATGCTAGACCTAGGAGAATTGACAAGCTATGGGGCCGTTTATTCCAGTACGTCACTCAGTTTTGATTGTTTTTCGTCAGGATGCTAAATGATATGTACAGAACAGCCCTCCTGTTTATACACCCTCGGTGCTAAACCTTCACAACCTCGTCCAGCCTGGAATCCCCTGTCATGCCACTAGCAGATCACGTACCTTAGCAACAGGATCCATCAACTACGGTACCGTCGGGCCCATGACCTTCGCCTACCAACTCCTAGTCCATTACCGCCTCCTGAGGAGAAAGAGAACCATCATTCAGGCAAGGCGAAGAAGAAACGCAAGTCTGAAGAGGGAGATGCTCTTGCTGAAGACGCTGCGACTATCCTGCCCAAGATTAAGCGACAAACTCGTCTGGATCGCTCCCAAGGCGATATCGATGGCGAGTCTGAAGGGGAAGAGCGCCGCCTGCTCGTCTGCCTCTCGTAAGAGGAAGACCAAGACTGCGAGTTTGATTTAGAGGTCCAAAGAGAATCCGCCGGACGAGGGAAAGGAAAGAAGAAGGGAAGGAAAGCCAACAATGGATCCATGGGTGCAGTATTTTCGAAGGTGAATGCAAACGCGTAGCTAGGCATGCGATTTGGTATGACTTGAATCGGACTTAGACATTTGTTTATTATGAAGTTGTGTTTGCATTAGGATAGGTGTTTTAGCAAGTACACTTTGTTTCTTGGGCACATCGTGACGAGACTAGTTACTTGTATGTTTGTTTAATATCTTGAATACATTTGGTGGTTCAAGACGAAACCTAGGAAACGTGAACTTAGAAAGTTGACGGTCCCGCCGACTCGGCAGCCGCAAGGTTAGAGTTTCGCGGCGACAAAGAGATTTGGAGTGGTGGAATGGATCGAAACCGGGTAATTGATATTTGGGAGTGCTAAACATACAGATACAGACTCGATTGAAGGGATATTGTAAACGTGGGTTTTTTGGTGATAATTGGAGAGGTATGCCTAGTTTTGAACGGTGGAAGGTCAAGTAAATTTGATCGAGGTACATTCGAATTGGAGAGATGGTAAGCTAATAGAGATGCGAGAGCAGTATAGGATAACCGCAATCATTTGGAATGACGGTTCGACGTGAGTGCATTTGGAACAGTGGAAGTGTCGAAGTGCTTTGTTCGAGGTGCGTAATTGGAGAGGCGGTATAGGCCATCCCAAGCTGACCGTGGTTGTTTGGAAAAACAGTAGTGCACGACGATTGGAACTGTGGAAGGGTCGAGGGGATTCGTAAGTTGGAGAGGCGGTATAGGTATACCTAGACTAACCGTGATTGTAATTGGAGAGATGGTACGCTATATTGTCGTTGGCCCATTTTCAATTTGGAATGACGGTCGTTTGTGGATTGGAACGGCATCAGGGTTCCTGTGATTCAAGGAAATATGTTCTGGAACGGTATTTGGAATGGTGGTAGTGTCCTGAGGATTTGAGAAACTCGCTCGAGGGGTAATTGGAGAGGCAGAAAACTATGATACATTTGGAACGGTGGTTTAGGAACGTGGGGTTGAGGTGCCTAATTGGGGTAATGTAGGTGGTAGGCCCGAGGATCGGTCGTCGTAGTAATTTGGAGCGGTGGATAAGTTTGGGTCAAGGGGTGCTCATGTTTTCGGAGACCAGCATTTGGAGTGGCAGCTATTACAGTCGGAGGTTGCGTAGTGCATTTGGAAGGTGGAAGGATATCAGGGATGCGACTTGAGGGCTCGGCGCTCAGGAGCGTAATTGGAGAGATGTCCAAATGACCGCGATAGTTTGAATTTGGAACGGTGGTAGGAGCGATACTGAGATATAGTATATAGGAGAGGTTAGAAGAAAAACAGGAAGGTGTGCAATTGGAGAGATGTGGTCTTTTTCAATGTCCAATGGTCGCGGTAAATTGGAGAGGTGGCCGAGTGCACTTCAGTGTTAGGGGACAGCATTTGGAGCGTCAGTAGGTATTCAGTAAGGGTCAAAGATAGAGCAGTGCATTTGGAACGGTTGTTTGTGCAGTAGGGAGTATCATGAGGGCGGGATTGAGGCGCAGAAGCGCCCAACAAGCTAAGGTGGTAATTTGGAATGTTATTGAGAGAGGTTATGTACTATTGGGCAAGCTCGAGGTATAGCGGTAAATTGGAATGGCAATAGATTTATGCGGGAAGGAATTGGAGAGGTAGATACACTCCCGGTATGGTGGTTTTGTTTGGAACGCAGATGATCATAAAGGAATAATTGGACCGACATTCCATTGATTAAGTACATGCCTACCTTTTATGGGCACAGTCATCATACCATTCTAATGGCACTTTGTGGATTCTCCACAAATCATTCGAATCCCCCTACATGGATTCCTCGCGATTTCTTCTTCACAGTGAGCGTCTCCATTAGACGAAGAACAAACGATAACCCGACCTCCTTCAACGCGTTGAGGATCTAATTCGTCACCACATACGGAAACATCGTCCGAGCTGGCTTGGAATGTGTCTAACCCAAAGCCTGCGATCCACTGTTGGACACACCACTAGTGCCAGATCGCCATATGCGACGAGAGTGCGGTGAATAAACAGTGTTTCGGAGGATGCTTTGTTCATAGGTATCACAGGCCTCTCGACGGCGCTACGAGTAGGCGGGCATGTCGGTGTGAGACAAAGGCTTCGAGGATGAATAGGGCTATGAGGAGTATAGAGTAGTGTTGAGATGGAGAACTAGTCAGGAATGGGTCGGAGTTAACCTCCGACGGGAACGAGTTCCTTGGGACAAACATTGGACTATTGAATTCGGTCTACGTAGATTACAAAAACGGTCAGAAATCTAGAGTAGAGAGAGTAGGATCAGTTTCTGCAATGCGAATGGATCATTAATAATTTGCTGAAGAGAGCAGAAGAATGACATACGCAGGTGAATCCGTAGGTTGAGTTCAGGCAGTTTTCTGACGTCGGCGTTCGCCAGGCGGTTACGAGTTCGAATGAAATGAGACTCGTTCTTTATCCCGGCCGCGAGTGAAGCCTTCTATCGCGGAAAAATTCCCACGAAAAAGCACAGCCCCCTTTTTCGCTTCCCCGCACGGCTCCTAGCTCCCTAGGCATCACTTCTATTCACCAATCTCTGCTCCTCCTTATCTTTGTCCACGCAATGGTACCGTGTTAGTTGGATGGTCGCAAAGAAGAACAAGGCTATCAGAAAACACCACTGAGAATTCAAAGCTGCATTCTCATACCACGCCCTGACCACGCCCCGACCACGCCCTACCACGCCCAACACCATTTTTGATACTTAGCGGGAGAGAGCGCGACAGAAGGCCCGAGCCACTCATTATGCAGCTCTATCGAGCACCGCATTTTACTGTACGAAGAGATGGAGCATCAGGGTGTTTATTCCAACATCGATATCTATCCAGTATTGACTTTCTTCGCGTCCCGAGTGAGACTATGGGTATCGAGAGTGGCTGAGGGACGGGTGTTCTGGAAAGAGGCCGTGAAGTTTGGTAGTCGTGAGTTGAACGGTCGCGACCTCTCTTTGACCACTACCATCATTACCACGACGTTCAACAGAATGGCAGCCTTAAAGCGCGGGACTCATTTGGGCTTGGGTATCGGTGTGTTCTTGATTAGTTGTTGCGATTTGGATCGAACTCACGCTCAACTATAATAGTTTTACCTGCCAAAGTCGGGTCAAGTCCAACTGGAAAGACAAGAATCAAGAAACACCTATCACGCTCTAACTAGAATGGCTTGCTAGGCTCTTACTCTCGAACCACCATTGGAATTATGTTCATGGTTCACCGCTATTACTTCCAACACCCAGCGCCTGCTGAATCCAAGCAGGATGTCCCAAACATCCTAGGCATTCTATTAGCTCCGTAAGCCCTTTCAGTCTTCCATTCAGACATAGTCTAACAATCCGGTCTAGAGCACCTAACACTTCCTGGCTGTTAGTGGATCACCAAACACGGAGTCATCGCGCAGTTCTCTTATTCCCTTCGATCTCTCACCACTACGGGTCTGTCTTTGGGCATCACGAACGGCATCCACAGTGCGGGCTTAACGTTAAACGATGAGGTGAGTGCGGTCTTATGCTCATTGATCTTTTCATGCTGACTAGGACTTTATAAGTAGTTCAAAGAAAGTCGAAAAACGCCACGGGCGTGCTTGCTTGATGTCAACCACACCTTCAACCCATGCTCACCAAGTTACAAGTTGTCCGTGGAGTATCAATAGGCCTTTTCCTTCGACCACTACTACCTCGAGAATTCTTGGAACTTTGAACACATGTGTTCGCTGACACCAACTCCAACCCACGAGTCTGTATAGGCTAAACCGTGCTGGACTCTTTGGTGTATCTCACTGATCATCAAAATCGACCAGGTGCGTCTCTTCATGCTATCAAGTCCGTCCTATTCTTATGAAAGCTTCAGCGAATGCTTAGTATATCTCAAGATGAAGCTACGCATGTCATACATCTCCCAACTCCGTACTCTGGCCGATTCCAAAACAGGAAGACTTCACTCTACACGGAAATGGTACATTCTACGCGGTATCCCCACTCTTGGTGGCTTCCCGGTACGTAACCGGCCTTTGAGGCTTGGTTCACCAAAGCTACGCTTCGTTCATGTGAGAGCAGCATTTACCCAGACTTGGTGGTACGTGTCCTTTTCGTTCGTATCCTAGTCCCTTCATCTTACCAGCACGATCTTTAGACACCGTTTATGCGCCGGTCACTGCTACTAGCCAAGTGCACAATCAGCCCTGCCAGGCTATCGGGAGTACATCAGCGAACGCGCCATATGCTATCGAACAATTATGAATGAATGAGAAGGGTGGCGGTTCGTAGTGCTCGTTCTATCCCTTTTACTCCTTCGCTCACGTTGTCGCAGATGCATGGTTCTCGATAACGAGGTCATGACCGTCATCGTTTACCGTGCCTTGTATTCTTACTCGACTACCCTAACAAATTCTTCAGCTCACCAAAGGTCAGTACATATCAGCGTCAGCGTTACTCTCACTCTCTGACCCGAAACCTCCTTAGGCTCTAGCTCAGCAGTGGACCGCCTCGAACGACACAATCAAGTAGAACTTCATCCTGTCACCTGTACATCTGCAGCGTATGTCCCTCGCTTCGTTCCTTCTTACCCTCACTGATAGCTATCTCTAGTTGTACCTTCAATACCTCGATCGCTATCTTCTACTTAGGTCTCTACCGTCCTCGCCAAAAAGCCATCGAAGCCATCAACGTCACTTTCATCAGCACCGAGCGAACAAGGGCCAGTGTGGATACAGGCTTTGAGATTCTATCGCAGGCGGTGATTGGGTGATTTGGGATGTACCTCTGAGAGCGATGTATTTCGTTGAGCTATCGATGTACTTTGAGACATTGAAGAATGTATTAATGAACTCTTCCATATGACGTTTGCAATCCAATGTATTCTTCAAAGTGTTGCCAGCTACGATACATAGTAAAAGCACGGCCTCAAACAGCCCACCAACGCACACCAACGCACACTAACGCATCTCCGTCTTCGCCTTCTCTAACTCTTCGCATCTCCCAACGTGTCTACATTTGTAAGCATTCCAAGCGGAAACGTTAACCTCTCTCATGACGAAGTAGTCTAACAGTTTCCACCAATTCGGTAACATCGTTCTGGGTGTGCAAGCGACGAGTAGGTGTTCAATTTGTAGAGACAGGACGGGGGCTGTGGGGGCTGTTGCTTTGACTGAGAAGTCGAATGTTACGGAGATTGTTGGGGGCTGGTGTTCGAGTTACTTTTATTAGACGAAGGACAGAAAAAGACTCGGCTCACTATCTCGTTCTGCAGCCTCTTTTGGGAGGTAAACCTCCTTTCTTCCACGACAATGCAACTCTACAATCTCCAGCTGTTATCCAGTCGCGGACGATACTTGTCAATTGACCTAGCTTGTCGCTAGCGGTGGTACAATACGCCCCCGTGTCGATGTAGACCAATCTGCATAGATTGGGAAAGGTGATGTGGGGGTACAAGGCGGAGAAAACGAATCGTAATCCGTGTCGAGTGTCTCCAGATAACTCGGACTCGGACTGAGTCTTTTCGCGTACAGAAACTTTCCTGCATGTCAAAGTCTTGAGTCGAGATAAGGGAACGAGTGGATTGGTAGTTTGGCTGGGGAAAGCAAACCAGAGATGGGGCAGGGAAAGATGGATGTAAGGGTGTGAAGCGCCCTCTGGGAACCCTGCCACGGGACGAGTGGTCTGAAAGTAATAGACATGATTCTACCAGATGCGAGTGTGTATCTGAACCACTCCAAGAAAGGGCCGACTAGGATATTGGCGTATTCGGTGACCCATGAATCAATTCTGGCCATGTGAACTGTGCTTTTGGGAGAGGAATATTGTGCTTTGAGGTCACCGAAGCGTTGTTCTGTCGAGGGAACGGTGAATGGGAAGAATAGATACTGTTTTGCGGCGTGAAGCCAGGAACGCGATACGAGTATGCAAGGTTGATTGTCTCTTGACGATATAAATGTGGTTCCAAGGACAATTTGGTTTATTCCTTTGATTGAAAGGCAGTGGTGGGCTCGAACTTCAAAGGCATTGCGGTCTTCGGGGTTCATTGCAGGGATAGAAAGCCGAGGGCGGAAGGGCCTAGGCTTCTTGGCTATCTTGAGAGTCATAGCGAGAGGAGGTATTGGAGAGCTCGAGGTCTTGATGGTAGTTGTGGGTCAACCACTGGCAGAGTCGCGACACTCTTTTCACCACGACCATCACACTGGCATCGACTCGCGTTGGCTGCCTCGAAGACGCGTTTGGAGTTGGTTACTGGTACGTTTATGATTACTCGTCGTGACTTGGGTAGTACTAATACTTCTATGGCCATCCCCAAGTCAAGCTGAACACCTCCAACCGCGAGGGCCTTTCCAGTCTACAAGGCTCCACAATTACCTAGACCGACAGCTTGCCATCCTGAAAATCGCCACAGATTCACCAAACAGGAATGATCTATCTCACTCTCGGACTGTCACCATCGAAGCCATGCCCGTAAACCGTCATTTAAATTATCGAGCCCAGCATCTGCCAGACACGAGTCAGGCACAATACTCAAGAATCGTTGCCTGTTCAGTCTACCACTGCGACATAGCCAAAAGCCCACACTTTCGACGATCGTCCAGCTGCAAGGCCTAAGTAACACCTACCATGCCCACGCTGTCACCTCTAGAATACTCTGTATGGTTAGCTAGGCTTCAAATCACCAAGCACAAATTCAACCAGCAGGAATGCCTCGTCGCGGTGCTCTTCGTGATCCGCCATACCCTTGAACCACCACCATTGAAACGATGTTCATGGTAAGCAGCCAAATGACATCTCGATATGGATACTAACACCTAGCCCTGCTAGACTCGGGCGGGTCGATATCTATCTCTAGGATTCCACATACACCCCAATCTCACTACCTCCGTGAGCATCTCTGATTCACCATTTCGACATCCCTTAACTAACACGGCTCACAGGAACCCGAAGAAGGCGCTTACCGTCATCAAGCACTGACGCGAGTCATTTTCGTTGGGCATCATGAACACGCGAACGGTCTTCACGGCGCGAGTTAAAGCTTAAGGGACGAGGTGTGTAGTGATCTCTTTACGCTGACTGGGATGTTGTAGCTCCAGGAGCATCAATGAACTACGGAGATGAATTCATACCTTTGGCACATGCCTACCAAGTTCCCCGTATCAACATGCCTGGGCCTTCCACTACCTCAACTTCTGAGTTGTTGCACCGATATCAGCTACACTTAGACTAGGATATTTATGACTCCACTTGAACAGCACTCATGTCGTAGTATTCTTTGTATCATACATTATCCACATATACATCATATATGCCTTTGCCCTTTTTGCTTCTTAGTATACTCCTTTTCAGTACAACAATCGGCTCTGAACGATAAGTTAATCATTGCGCGAGAGTCGCCGCGAAAGGCCACTAGTTGGAAGCTGCTATCTTCACTGTCCTTCCAAGCAACTCTTGAGGCAATATAGGTCGTATCTACGAATAGTGGTCAGCACAACTCCGAGAGCATGTCACCAAGAAAGAGCGACGTACACGTAGGTTCATCTGTACGACGGGAGATTCCGTATTTCGAGGATCCTCTGGAGAGTGATACTCCGTCCAGTCGTCCATGGTCTAGTAGCGGGGGTGCTAAATCTTCGAAATGTCTGGGAGAGCCGTGAAAGCGACATATGCTTCTTTTTACGTCGAGGCTAGCTGTGAATCAGAACAAGCGCTCTCGTAGACGGTGTGACATACATACCTTGAGCCATGAACCGTGAATCATCCGTCTCCTTCACTTCGGTGTTGGAGAATGACCACCTTTCATTTGGTATCCGTTGGTTGCTGGAAACGTCGAGAGGTAGCCTATAGGCAAAGGTAGTCGGCGTCAGCACCCTCGCGATAATGAAAATGAGTGAACGAACGAACTGTTTCAGTGATCGGTTGCGCAAGCGTCGATGATTTGAGGCTAGCTCTTCATATCAATGGAAACGGGACCAGATTCACTGGAGTAGCCAGTCCGCCGGTTCTCTAGGATAGTACAATGACTCAAATCGGTCGGCTGTCGAGTCTGGACAAGGGGTAACAAAAGAAAGTAGGTGTAGAGTCGTATGTTGAGGCGATGGCTTGGAATGCTGGGTTAGGAAAGAGGTTAACATGGGCGTAGAGCTATTTCCACTGAATTTGACGTACCTCTCCTCCGTATATGTTCACCTATACACCCTGCTTCAACTCCTTCTGTGTTACCGTAGTATGCATGACTGTTCCCTGCGCCTCGTAGCAGACGGCAGCAAAGGATTGAAGTGCTGTAATGGCTTTATTGCTACGCGAAAATGACGGACATTCCAAGTAAGAGAGCGATGAAGAGTCGGTATTGGTACTACTAGTAGGGCCCCAACACATCAAGCAGCGAGTGGTTCGAGTCTAAGTGAAAATACCCACGAAAAAAGCACAGCCTCCTTTTTCGCTTCCCCGCATGGCTCCCGAGAAACCATTTCTATCCTTGGATCCATACAGCCTAGTTTCTTTTCGTTTTTTCTTCTTTCCTTCTTGATTTTCACAACCGCGATGACTACCTTAGCCCGTCCACAGTCCCTGCGCCAGACGCTCCATCTTTCCATCACCCCTGCACCGTACTCTTCCTCCCCCGCTTTCAACCGGTCCCCAGATTCCACATCACCCCTCATCACCCTTGTTATCTTCCTGGCCAAGCACAGATTCCAGTCCCACTAGCAGCTTCGATGAAACCATATGCTCCGTGCTATGTATGCACGATCTTTCTTCGGACGACCCCGATCAGCTCTCATTTCGAAAGAATGAGATTCCGGAAGTCGTGGGGGAAGAGTCAAACAGATGGCTCGCAGCAATACGGAACAGAGGAGAGCTGGTAGGACGGATACCCAAGGCTTTTGTAAAGCTGCTCACAGACGAAATGGCAGACCGACTGCTCAACGTATGACCAGAACTCCGAATTTACAAGTATGACGCCGAGCAGCTTCACAACCTAGCGCTGTACTCAGCGCCGACAAAAAAGTTCTATGATTCGGAAACCACCAACTCGTCCGGTTGACCGATCAAAGAAATATATTCCCGAGTGCAGAGTCACCTGATCCATAGCGACTACCCCCTTCCTTCCATACCTACCGCAGCCGCACGAGTGAAAGGCACCCCAATAGTCAATAAACCGACACCCCCGACACCAACCGAGCAAGATATAGCACAAGATCCTGATTCACTTTGTCGACTACCGAAACTCTCGCTTGTGCAGGAAAATATCCAGCGAGAACGTGTTAGTTCGGATGCCCCCATGCCTCCAGATTCCGCCTCCAAATGCTCAGACAACAAGACAAGAAAGCTCACGGTCAGGGAGCAGGCACAGCTCATGATAAAAACCATCTCTCGACTGGTACGTCATCGCTTCTTATATAGCGACCCTGTCTGACTCTCTTCTAAGCTTTACTATCCCTACGACGAGGGAACCTCCCTGTACTACCATATCCCCTACGAACTGTCGCCGTGAAAAGCATGTCGACCACAGGGGCAAGCTACTTTGACTGGACCCCACGGACGTTGCTGAACAGCTATCACTGGAATCCCAGCTCTACCACCAGATCACGCCCCAGGAATGTATACGATATGCCAAGATACAAACTGACAAAGAAGTCGAATACCTCAATACATTCTGTTCGACGCATGATAAGATTGCTGCATGGGTCACGACTACCATTTTGGATTGTAAAGTACTGGAAAGAAGGTCTGATCTACAGTACAAGGTTGCTGAGGTATGCGTTGCTTACCGTCCCGAGCTAGGATAAACACTGACTCATAATTAGAAATGCCGTAATCTCAACTTTGCCTCGATGAGCGCTATCATCAATGCTCTTTCCAGCACTGTCGTCACTCATCTTCACCTCCATTGGGCACACGTTGGACGGAAGAACACGGTTGACGCCCTTCTCAAACATAACGATCCTTCAGGCGGCTTTGCTGGCTATCGCAATCTCCAGCTCAGTGCTGAAGGTCCCTATGTTCCATTTGTGGGAACGTATCTCTCCGACATCGTCCATATCAAGGACCATCTGTCGCACAGTGGCGAAGGTGGTATGAAGTGGCGAAAATCACATCAAGGTTACAGTCAAAACACTATCCCATTGCGGAGATCTCGGAGACGGTTCAGTTCATCGGAAGAGCGACTGCAAGATTCCCCAAAGATTGGCAGGCTACCTTGTCAAGTTGTACAGCATTCGGAGATTGCGAACACTGATATCAGGAGAGGCTTGGAGGCTGCTGAGTTCTAATTGAGGAGAAAGGAATAGAAAGTGTGGGAAGATTCTACTAGATTCACCTTGCATTCGTTCTAAACTGTAACTACGGCAGTGTACAATACTATGGTGAACTGAAGGCCTCTGTTCGAGATAGAAGCCATGAATGCCCATGACTAGAATTCCATAGGTACAATTTCTTCCTTGCGAACTCGTACCTGTCGGTGGGTTACACCGACCCATTCCAAGCTAGTTCTCCTCTAGGTCAGCTTGATGCGGTGACATTGAAACTACTATGAGCGTGCCAATGCGCGTCTCCTGTTCACCGACGGGCGAGAGGGTTGAGTGCAGGCGGAGTTGGACCTACGAAGAATTAGACCGAGTGTGGGATAAGGAATAGGTCGTACCCTTGCTTTGTTTTCTCTCACTGCTTGTAGCTTCAGAAGTATATCAAAGGCGAATGAGCATACGGCGGCAGTAGGGAGGAGACTTCTGGGAACGTCGGTATCGCAACCAGATGCAATCGCCCCGGTATACAATGACAGCTGGCGGTGTAGGGACTTGGTAAAGGCCCTTGTTGACTAACCGTAGACCCTTTGTAAAGGCCACAGGTTATTCTTAAAATGGAAATTCTTCGGCCCACCAGGATTCTATTCCCTGGATTCACTTCCTAAAAGGGCAGGAACTTTGGGAGAAAGATACAGTCCGCTTTTTTTGTTCCAAAAAGGGCAGGAGAGGGATTCCCAGGCCCTGGGAAACCCTAATAGGGTGTTTGGGGCGCTTTTGGGCGCTTTTTTGAGCGCTTTTTTAACAGGAAAATTATTCCCACCATCTGGGGGGTCATATAGGATGCCTCCCTGCTCCGCTTTTGGCTTCCCAAAAAGGAAGGTAGCCTTCCCAGGCCCTGGAAAAGCATTGTGAGCGCTTTTGGGCGCTTTTTTCAGCGCTTTTTTAACAGGAAAAATATTCCCACACCTCCTGACATCATCTGACATGCCTCCTGATGCCTCCCTGCTCCGCTTTTGGCTTCCCAAAATGGAAGGTGCCCTTACCTCACTTTTTTCCACCCACAATCAATGCATTAGGGGGCTATTGGGGCATGCTGGGGGACTATAAAAATCGCATTTTTAAGAAAATATGTTCCAATATGTCCCAGAAGTATGCCCCTGCAATTGGAGAGCAGGGGAATGCAAAAAAAGCGGTCCAAATAGGGTAATTCAGGAAAATGGCCTATTGGATCTTGGGCTACAGGGCAGATATTGACATGGGGTAAGTTGGAGGACCTAGATACATCAAATACAAGGCTGGGCATACCAAATAGTACATAGATTAGTGGGATAATGGTGCTTAAATATCAAAAATACTGAAAATCTCCGAAATTGGGGGAATAAAATTACAGGATGGGATGT
Organism: Paramarasmius palmivorus; assembly: GCA_037176845.1. Lineage (NCBI taxonomy): Eukaryota > Fungi > Basidiomycota > Agaricomycetes > Agaricales > Marasmiaceae > Paramarasmius > Paramarasmius palmivorus. The sequence goes on from JAYKXP010000155.1 coordinate 15,212, forward strand.
AGTGCAGCTAGGGCTTAGATATTGTGAATCAGAGATGATATATATGTCCCCTTGCTTCGTTTACAATCCTGGAGAGCTGCCTATTTTTCTAGATTTATTACAGCTAAATTCGCTTTTTTTGGACATTGGTAATACTATACCACAGGGAATGATTGGGATGGGCTAATTCTTGTTCATAACCCACTTTAGGGTGTATAGATGATGAATATATACTTGCCCAAGCACTCCTGTATGGGCAACACCTTGTTCAATCCAATGTATTGTACAGTTATGTAATATAGGTAGTAATACATGAATAGCACCTCAGGGAAGCATCCCAGCACCAAGGGGAGTTCAGAATCGAGTTCAGGCACCCAAAATACACTTTCCTACCATGAAAGCACATTTTTTGAATACATCTGTATGTTGCTACATAAAAAATACATCAAAAATCGCATTTTTAGGGGTTTTTGTGTACTGGAGCATAGGGATTGCTCCTAAAATCACCAAAAGTGAATGAGAGACCGTTCACTATGCATAGAACAGGAATATCAATTGCCTCCATGAACCCCATGACAGGAATCCATATGCCAGATGCATCAATTCCTGCACAATTACAGAAAACATGTACTATGGATGTAGTACTGCAAGGAGTGATCTGGGGACTTGGGGAACCTCAAAATCGAATTCAGGGTGAAAAATCAGTTAAGAATATGTCCAGGGTTGAAAAGAATCCAATCACTGTAGCTTGAGATAGGTATCTGACAAGTTTTATGCTTATAGTTAACATATGTTGCACATATACTTGTGCATTTAACTTGATCTATGCATATTGAAGTCAATTGTGGATGGATTTCCTTCAACCCTGGATATATTCTTGACTGATTTTTCATCCTGAATTCAATTTTGAGGTTCCCCAAGTCCCCAGATCACTCCTTGCAGTACTACATCCATAGTACATGTTTTCTGTAATTGTGCAGGAATTGATGCATCTGGCATATGGATTCCTGTCATGGGGTTCATGGAGGCAATTGATATTCCTGTTCTATGCATAGTGAACGGTCTCTCATTCACTTTTGGTGATTTTAGGAGCAATCCCTATGCTCCAGTACACAAAAACCCCTAAAAATGCGATTTTTGATGTATTTTTTATGTAGCAACATACAGATGTATTCAAAAAATGTGCTTTCATGGTAGGAAAGTGTATTTTGGGTGCCTGAACTCGATTCTGAACTCCCCTTGGTGCTGGGATGCTTCCCTGAGGTGCTATTCATGTATTACTACCTATATTACATAACTGTACAATACATTGGATTGAACAAGGTGTTGCCCATACAGGAGTGCTTGGGCAAGTATATATTCATCATCTATACACCCTAAAGTGGGTTATGAACAAGAATTAGCCCATCCCAATCATTCCCTGTGGTATAGTATTACCAATGTCCAAAAAAAGCGAATTTAGCTGTAATAAATCTGGAAAAATAGGCAGCTCTCCAGGATTGTAAACCAAGCAAGGGGACATATATATCATCTCTGATTCACAATATCTAAGCCCTAGCTGCACTACATCCCATCCTGTAATTTTATTCCCCTAATTTCGGAGATTTTCAGTATTTTTGATATTTAAGCACCATTACCCCACTAATCTATGTACTATTTGGTATGCCCAGGCTTGTATTTGATGTATCTAGGTCCTCCAACTTACCCCATGTCAATATCTGGCCTGTAGCCCAAGATCCAATAGGCCATTTTCCTGAATTACCATATTTGGACCGCTTTTTTTGCATTCCCCTGCTCTCCAATTGCAGGGGCATACTTCTAGGACATATTAGAACATATTCCCTCAAAAATGCGATTTTTATAGTCCCCCAGCATGCCCCAATAGCCCCCCAATGCATTGATGGTAGGTGAAAAATAGTGAGGTAAGGGCACCTTCCATTTTGGGAAGCCAAAAGCGGAGCAGGGAGGCATCAGGAGGCATGTCAGATGATGTCAGGAGGTGTGGGAATATTTTTCCTGTTAAAAAAGCGCTGAAAAAAGCGCCCAAAAGCGCTCACAATGCTTTTCCAGGGCCTGGGAAGGCTACCTTCCTTTTTGGGAAGCCAAAAGCGGAGCAGGAAGGCATCCTATATGACCCCCCAGATGGTGGGAATAATTTTCCTGTTAAAAAAGCGCTCAAAAGCGCCCAAAAGCGCCCCAAACACCCTATTAGGGTTTCCCAGGGCCTGGGAATCCCTCTCCTGCCATTTTTGGAACAAAAAAAGCGGACTGTATGTTTCTCCCAAAGTTCCTGCCCTTTTAGGAAGTGGATCCAGGGAATAGAATCCAGCTAGGCCGAAGAATTTCCATTTTAAGAATAACCTGTGGCCTTTGTAAAAGGTCTACGGTTAGTTAACAGTGGCCTTTACCAAGTCCCTACACCGCCAGCTGACAATGAAGCGACAACTCTTCGCCACGGAGAGTGTTTGTTGAAAACTTTGTTGTATATCTTTGAAAGCTCGTCCACGGAGTGTTTGTCACACTCGGGGGGAGTGATGATGAAATTCTCGGGGGCGGTTAAACAATCCAGATTCCACTCCTTTACGAGGCCGGCGCTAAGCTGTTGCTTGATTCCTGGCGCCAAAAGGTAAGTCTGGCGAAGACGTCGAGTGAAGAAGAAATCAGTCACCACTCGATGACTCGTGTTAGGCGGTATCAACAGTTGCCAGGAATGGGCCTTGAACATACTGTGATGTCCCAGCATGAGTACATCGGGTACCGGCAGAGGTGGAAGAGGTATGACGAGGCAAAGGTCATCCCCGATTCGGCGGGGAAGGACCGTAAGGTCTCTCGAGGGGTCGAGGAGGTCATATAGTGTGAGGAGGGGGTTGATCTGGATATAGTCGTACTCGAAGTAAGCACACTTAAGTTTGATGTTTTCGTTCGGTTTGCGAGTGGTATCAAGTGCCTTGTGGTCGACCAGCGTGAGTCGAGGATAGCACATAATCATCTCGGAGGCCGTGATAAATGTCATCATAAGGGCTGAAAAACCAATGAGCTTTACTGAAAAAGAAAAAGGAGAGCAGTCACGCACTCGACGTGGAGTTTAGTATCACCTCCAAAGGATGTGACCTGGCCAAAATGATCTCCACCACGCGACTGTCTCTTTCGAGCCTGCAGATCCCAGCGATATACACCTTGTCGTCGGTGGTTTTGGATGGCTTGAAGTCTTCGGCAGGTCGAAATGGGGATTGCGTGGCAGAGAGCCCAAGATCGTTGTTTGATCTAGAGGTCGTTGTCGAGTAGCTTCTGTCGGTGAAGAACTCGAGGATGTCGACGCCATGGATCTCTGGAACTGTGATATACAACGCGTTGTTGGGGGCACACGCAGTGAACGCCTCGATAGCAGAGGGCCCGCTGATGATGCCGCCCAGACAAAGCAGTTTCTCTCTAAGGAGATCTTGGTCCGCACGAGGCAGGTATTTGCCAAGCATATTATGGAAACGTTCGACGTGAAGGTCGACAAGAGATTGCTTGAAGTTTGGGTGAAAAGTTTTCACAGTGTCGACGTCAAATTGCTTGTACAGCAGATTGGCCGCGTAATCGGATCTGTTAAACGGGTTTGATTAGAATTGATCGAAGCAAAAGAAAAATACACGCACATGGGGCCATCGTCCATCTTTGTACAGTTCTGTGACATAGGCTGCGAGTGTCGATCAAGGAGACGAAGTTTTACTTGAAGGGACAACGATGAGAATTGAGGGAGAAAGAGTGTGAGAAGAAAATTACCTGTGTTTGGATCCGGTTTCAAGTCATCGCAAGCGTAAACAAATGACTTGAGGGGAGGTCGAAGAGTCGCGGAAGAGGAGAAGAATGAATGGGTGGCGAAGAAAAGATGACCGTTAGCTCAGTTTACCGAGTAACCAGGGCGTGGCGCTTAAGCACGTGGAGGAGATGGCGACAGCGTGTAAGAGCGTCTTGCACAGATAGACAGGAGTTTCGTTGGGGAGTGAAGGGAGCAAGAACGGAGAATGGGATGAGATTACAAGTAACCGTAAGTAGTAGGATGTGTGAGGGAACGGGGATTTTTCAAAACAACCGGTAACATATTATTTTTTTGATCGCCGGATCACGCGTCGCTTATCAGCTCTGGCTGTCATACATTGAACGTAATCGGTCCAGAAAAGGATGTGTACGCAAAAATCGGAAAGAGTGTACAAGTATTGAAAAGAAATAGTGTAATTACTCCCAAGGCTGAACTACCATATGGAAGTCGTGATCGCGAAGAAAAACCAAACCTGAACACTCGCTGAGGTCGCGGAAATCAAACTGAGTAGGAACTTGGTAGGAACGTTTGCGTATAGCGGCGACGACTACGTGAGCGGACCTGTATATGGAAGTAGAGTGTCCGCCACGGCCAATAATTTCTTCGTCGCTGCAGGGCAGAGGTCAAGAGGTTACTGCAAAATGAACGCGTCTGAGCATCGAGGTGCCTTTGATGCGAATTTATCTGTAGACAGTCTAAAAGTAAGGAATGATTAGAACGGCGCGCGAAATAGATATGATAAGGACGAACTCGTCGTTGAAGAAACGGTGGCCGAGTCGAAAGAAGCTAACTGCATTCTCTGTACCCTTCTCTTTTTATAGCAGAAGTAAAGATTTCGAACAGGACATTGTCAGGGAGAGAAGGCATGTCAAAACTGTGGAAAGAATAAAACGTTAGGGGCTGCTTGAGAGTGGGTAGGATGATATCTACCATCTTGTTCGGAAATTGCTATAGGACGTCGGAGGCGAATGAAAGGCGAATTAGCGATCTTTCTCACGATGCTCCTTCCCGTTCGTCCTGCACGTCAAATATGAACCAAGACTCCCGATTACCTTGCTCTGAACATGCCCAACACCGACAGAAGGAAAAGGCAGCTGGAAAATGTGCCCGCCTCCCTGTGCTACGACACGACACAGGAGGTGTTGAAGTGGTCGATTGAAATGAGAAGAGAGGATGGCGGTTCAATCTGGGAGCTATTGTTACTAGAAAGGAATCACACCAACGAGTACGAGGACATGTTTTGAGATAGCAGAAGGAGACCGCTGACCCCATCTTTCTTAGCTTGCTCACATCTCACATACCTCTATAGAACGCTGAAGATAACACGTTCCACGACAATTTCACTTCTGCATCGTACTGTCCTCAGCAACCCGGCGTTGTTCCGGAAAACTCGAACAGCATGTATTGCTTGCAACGACCTGCTGTCCATGATGTTCGACACAAACCAACCCCAGATCGCATGTCTCATTGCAGACATTGTACGAGCTGTGTCATCTACGGTGGAAACACTCGACCTCAAACTTCGCTTTCACCCTGGCATCCTGCATGCGTTACGAACCACGCTCTTTCCAAAGTTACGTGTCCTCGCTGCACCAGTATATTTTCTATTGGACGTCAACAGTAGTATCAGAATCCACGCTATAACGAAGAATATCGGTTATGGGACGAATAGGATCGCGGGAAGAAGGAATAGAATCACCGTTGCTGGTTCTGAGAGTAACTGGCCTATATTGAACCGTGTATTCGTGACATGCTTCAAGGATGCGCCTAGCGATCTCACCAGTACGCTCGATATATCTTACATGGCTTCGGTGAAGGAGTTGGCTATAGTGATGCACAATAGGGCGGACTGGGCGTTCAACGTATCATACTTCCTCAGTAACATCGTTCTACCACCGAATGTAGAGGTCATATGATCATACGACACCACGGACAGTTTACTGGTGGAGCCATACGAAGCTGTCGACAACGCTCGGATAGAGACACGGTGGAACCGAATATCACATTTCACAGGAAGTGCATGGTGCCGGTGACGGTCAATAGCGATCAGCCGTGGGCAGGAGATGTCACAGAGCGCACTTCTGTTAGTGTGGTGCTTTCGGAAAGCCCTTGCGAGGAGAAGTATTGGATGAACTTGAGGGAACATGTTCAAGGGCGGGCCGAAGATTCTCGATTGTACCATAAAGAGCAAAATCATGTCGTGATGTTTTAGACGTATGTAGCGCTCAATGGAAGCGCAAAATGGGTTACCGATACCTTGCACCCGAAATACAAATCAAGAACGTGTATGATGTCAATCTTTTTGGGTGCTGTCGACCACGTGCCTATTGTCCAGTGTGAGCATTCTGTTTGTCATCTTTCTTCTACCGTTATCATCAACACCGACTACCAGGTATCTTCTTTCTCACCTTGTGCAACCGGCGAGTCGACTCTGACATCACCAGAACAGAAATCACCTCCAGCTATGCCTTGGGAGACGATTGTGGTGTCAAAGCCCAGGATGTGGGAAGTTCCGTCTAAACAGCTGAAAGGGGGCTTGTGTTGGCAAGACCTCATCGTGGAGCCTATGGAGAATTACCGATGGGTAGACATCAAGACCGTAAAGAGGTACATGGAACACAGAAACAAGACCTTGAACTACGATGTCCACTTCGTGCTGAGAAATGTCGGCGTGGGCGTCTTTCACCTGGAGTTGACGGACGACGAATCAGAGTGGACCCCCCCGGACATCATGAGACTTCCGGATTGGGTCTATTTGGGAGGTGGCTTCTACGACGCAGTTGTCGACGAGGGGTACAGTTACGAGTTGGCGGATTACATCAATTACTTCGTGGCCGAGGACAGTGTTTCAACCCACTCTGGGTCTTCCACCAAGAGCACGGATAAGCAAGGGGCAGTGCGTAAAGCTATCGAGGAGTGTGCCGAGCAAAAACTGACTGGGGACCAAGCCCTCGATCGCATCAGAAACGCAATGATCACGACGAGGCCGGAGGAAATCAAACTTAGCAGAGTCGAGATGGAGTTGATCGCTAGGTTGACACAGAGGTTCTGCTACTCTGCCTGTGTGGCGAGTGCTGAACAGTTCGTGGACGATGTTCAAGCGAACTTCTTTACCGGAGACACTCTGGAGACCGTCAAAAGGATGATAAACTGTAGCTTGAAGAAGGCGCAGATTAAGGAGCACAAGCAGTATTATTACGACGACAATCACATCTCGAGGTACAACTTCCCAGACGCGAACGTGATCACAGGCGCTCTGCTCGTCAAGTGTTTGATGAAGACCACCAACTGTAACACAGAAGACGATGCAGGGGAGTTGCGGCGGTGGATGGAAGAGTACCCGGAGTGCAAGGCGGTATGCTTGGATCTTGCCCTCAGGTTTAAGCTACCATTCAAGCTTGACCCGATGGCCACAACTCCCACCGAGACGAGCACAGACCTTGACTCAACCGGCACATCTCCCCCTGAGTCGACCATAGGCTCTTGTGCTTAACGCACAAGACAGCTCTGCTGTCATTGGCAGCCTCCGACGACCGACAAAGGGTGGTAATCCAAAGGCTTCAATATTTGAGATTCGGGAAAGGTTAGGAAAAGAAGGGCGCGTGATTGGACGGCAGATGAGCATGAGCGAGAGAATATCAGTACCCCTGGAATCTGCATATCTTGTATTCGGTATCATGTACTACGTCTTCCAACTGAATGCGATGTTTGACGTAATCTTGTTTTTTTCTGAGGTTACGGTAGCCGAACTTTTGCTGAGCTAATCATGTCCGGTTACCGCAAGTGTCGGGTGCCTGCCGTACCGCTCTTTCTGTCTATATAAATCCTAAGTATCAATGGAAGTGCGGGTTACTTTATCAGAATGGATCACATAACCAGCGAACTCTTTACATAGCTTTGTAAAAAACATAACAAGCTTTATAACCCCGGCATATAGTAAAGTCTAAATTTCCTTTGTTGAGATCTTTATTGAAAATATACTTACATCGCTGGGTGGTCTGTACAGCCATTCCATCATGATACCATACATGATTGTTGTTGTCTATGGACTGGCAGACAAAGTGATTATCTTTATAATATATTATTCCCACTAAGCGGTACTGATAAGCTCTTTCTTGATGAGGGATCTGTAGACACAAGTCAATGTAAGGCAGTTTTCTTCTTGGACCTGCTTCATGTATACCAAATGCAAGTAAAGAAGGTGGAGACTGGAAATTATGGTGAAATGTCAGATGTGAATTACATGTATTACATCTGCGTTGTGATAGCATGCCACTAAATAAAGACCTAGCTAAAACAGAAGTAGATGCAACAAAGTCAGTTGATTGATTAAATACAGGTGAATATGTATTGTATCCACTTTGAACTACAGAGGATGTACAGTTACATTGCTCCGCTCGTCGGTGTGCCTCAACATTCATAAATAATACTCTGTCAAGAAGATCAGACATGGGTGTAAAAGCACCAAGGTAAAAACTATTTGGATACTTGTTTATCACTGACAGTCTAAGTTGATCTTGGGCATTACTGGTATCAATAATACCATTGGCACACTGTACAAAAGATGTCTGAAGTTGCTTTAGGATATCATTCTCGCTGCTATTGAAATAAGAAGACCATCTTTGAGTGTCTGAATTCCACAGAGGCCATAAAACATCAAAGAGAGCATCATATGCACAGCTGTTATTGGACCACACAGGTGCTCCTAATGACGAAACATTAGGCTGTAATACATCTGCTACAGGCTCAAGTCGCACTCTCTTTATTACATCAGTTTTATAGGGAGCAGCGCTTCCAGATATTACACGTTTCTTGGATAGATCTGCACCTGACTTCTTAGTTTTAGTCTGCATTTTAGAGTCTACTTTCTGCATACCACAAAGCTTGCTTCTGTTGGACATGCTACTGGGTAACATGGGCACCTGCCAAGATGGATCATATTGAACAGCCTCCTTAAGGGCTTGCTCCATGTCAGTTTTAGCTTTAGAGCTGTTAATGATTTCCCATCCTAATTCTTCAACATCAATAACTTCTAAAGGATCGTTGTTTGACCAGCGCAAAGCATCACATACAGTAGGAGGCACATAGGACCTAGACATAGTTTTTCGAAAGGAGCCAATGAGAGTATTTCGTGTGTTTCCTTGTACATGTAGAGGTAAAGTACCCTCATATCTTTTCTTAGTAATATCATCCAATAGTTCAAGTTCAGGGACTCTTGTCTGAGTGAAGAGCCTTTTAATCCACCAGTTATTTTATTAGTATCAAATGAATCAAGAATGATTGTTCCCTTTGCAGTTGCACTTCTAGACAATGCTGTATAGTATGCATGAAAGCTACGACAGTTAGCAAGATGTACTGGATTACGTGGTCTGGTCTTTCCTTGTGACGAGAAATCAGTCATAGCGAAACATGGTACTACATCAACTTGAGTGCGGTATACTGTTAGCGTCTTTCCTTTACCATATGGAAGTTTGATAGTTGCATATTCAGATGTAGGTGTAATTGGCACCACATTAACTGGTAGCCCTGGAATTTCAACATCACTAGGAGGACTTGTTAGCTTGATGAAAAGAGTATCTAGTCGCTGCTGTGAAGGATGGCCTCTACAAGTCCACCCATATACTATACCCTCTTGACCTCTGGTAATATTGAGCTCAGTAGCTATATTTTTTCTTATGATAACAGGCATACCTTTACATAGTGATATCTTTGCTGGTACTAAAGTATCAGCGGCACTAGGATCTAAGGTCCAAAGATATTCTTGCCATTGAGGAGTCATTTGTGATAGATAAACAGCATTTGGATTCTTGTTCTGTCCTTTACTGTTACGATCTGAAGGTTTGATTATATCCTCTGAGTAAAAGTGATGCAAAGTCTGCTCTGTTTCTTCAGCAAATCGTGCTCCTCCAATTTGATTTATTTCATCCTTCTGAACATTTAATGCTGTTATAATTGCAACATTACGGAAGTCTGGATCACAAATTGATGCATGCCCTGGCATATTGGATGAGATTTTTGAATTGAGAAAGGCAATATCTGCCTGAGTACAGTTTTTATAGCGCATGTTTTCAAGGGCTGCTCTTAACTTGGAATCTTCTTCACTCTGTGTCTTTTGCCGCATATTTTGCCTTAAAATCACTACAGTTGTCACTAGATGCCACAGTGATTTTCCTATAGCCTCTTCTTGCTGACGTGGTGTACTGCGCAAAGCACCTATATTCTTTCCATAGAGGGAAATACTCTCACCACCCATTGGTGGAGGCAATTGAGCAAAATCTCCTGCAAAAATCATGTTTAGTCCACCAAACTCTGTATCATTGTTCAAAAGACAGAGACATAGCTGTCTACTTATACGATAGAGCTCCCAAGCTGATAACATAGACACTTCATCAAAGAAAACATATTTTACTCCAAGAAGCCATTCTCGAATTAAAGGTAAGTTGCTTGCAGTGGAATAGTCATTAATGCCAAATGCTGAATGATAGGTAGAACCTCCCAGAAGGGCTGCAGCACTACCCGTCAGAGCTACAACTAAAAGCTTATAGCTTTCATCACGGATATCAAAAAAGTGGATTAGTGATCGGAGCACAGTAGATTTTCCCGTGCCACCCATACCACCTATATACATCTTTAGCTGATCACTGTCAACAGAGGATGCATGATTAGCTATTATACGAAAAGCTCTCTCTTGTTCATTATTCAACTTGAATTTACTGATTGTATCTGTAATATATTGTGCTTGATGCGCAGCACTAAAGGATCGTTCTAGATAAGATTTATCAACAACTTTTACAATGTCAGTATGAGATCCAGGAGCAAAAGCAAGCTGTCTGTCATTTATAAACTAGATACGAACCGAAGCAGGTACAAGATTGGCTCTCATCTCTAATATATGCTGTCGTCGAGACATAAGAGTAGTTTTCCAGTGCTCTCGAGACAAGGTAGGGATGTTAGAATATAAACCATCTAGAGTTTTCCTAGCCTCGGTTTGAATCTGATTCCATTTACACAATTCAAGCACTGCTCTAATATGATTTTTGTGTGTGAGCTGATTGCGGTAGCTTTTAGTATAGTGTAATTGATCAGCAGCTAACTCAAAGTCATCTAAAACACCATTTAGGGGCATTATTGTTTCAACAGGATCACAAAGATTTAAATCATTATCTATATCATCATGGTCATTTTCGTCTAGTGCAGCGTAGAATGGATCCCAGCTACTTTGAAGACCATCTGACCTTCTCATCTGAGCATGATAATCATCTCTTGCATCAAGACACTGATATTTGATCATAAAGTTGTTCATCAGTTCTTTCTGGCAGTCTGTAAATTTATAGTCATCAAATGCTGCTTTCCATGAAGTATAAGACTCGATAAGATCTGTGCCTTTGTTCCAAGGTTTGAAAAGTGTCAACATTACACAGTAGTAATACTCCAAGTTTCCTTGATCGCTTCTGGGTAATGTAGCACCTAGAAAGTTGACCACTAGCTTATCAGAGTCTTTTTGTATCTTTGCTACATGTGTCTTGAATAACTCGTGCTCAGGTGCATAGTAAAAGTATCCAGTAGGAAGGCTTTGGCTGGCAGAGTTGTCTATATATATTGGACCATCTTTGTCACAATTTTGATTCAAGAGTTCATCGTTACTATTGCAGTCATCCTGAAAGGCTGCCTTATGTAACAGTGGTGATTCCTGTACATGTTTATTCTTTTTTCTTATAGTTTTCAGAGTAACACGATGGGAAATACGGATCCAATCATACAGGCAAACACTCTTTGCTTCAAATGGCCGATCGGTATAATCCATTACAGGTGAAAGACCAATTATTCTTTCTCCGCGTTTAAGTAATGTAACACGTTCACAAGTATCACTAGACCGAATTTCATTTCTATCCTTAACATCAGATTCAAGTTTACTATTGTATGTGTCATTAGATATACCTTTGATGTGATGAGTATTGTGGACTTCATCGACATGCGAGTTGTCTAGACAGTGACCTGCACAGTCAGATTGTACTCTAGCAACATATTGCTGCCAGTAAAAGGGTATGAATCTATGATCAGTGTAGTGGTCAGGATAGCCAAGAAGATAAGAACAGATTAACGGTGCACCAAACTCCATTTTTGTTGTAAGGAGGTTTACAATTTTAGTGAGTATTTTACGTGCCTTTTCAGTACTGCTATCTGTACCATTTACAATGTGCCCTGACTTGGAATATACAGACAGTATTGCATCAAATACAACATGTGTTTTTAGTGAGGCCTTTGTAATGTAGTCAGTAACATACAGAACTACAGACTTAATTGCAGTACCTGAACCCAGATAAGTTACATCTGTGTTTGATCTTAATAAATAGGTCAATGGATACGAGAAAGTATTGAACCAGGGCTCATCCTTACGGAGGACAACTGCACCACTTTCCTGATCTATAAATGTTTTGGGTTGAATTGGTCGAGGAAATCGTGCATGGCACTTGCCCCATTTGTTGTCACGACATCCTTTATATAGATGGCGCTTTTTAACAGTACCATCTTTTTTGCGATTGGGATCACAATCATGTATGTTTGTCCTTAATATCAAAGTATTTACATCATGCTGATATTGGGCTGTCCATTGAACATATGCAATACATAAAGCACACGTTAGATCAGCGTTAACATGAGCATTACATCTTCCAGGAGGTAATATGGGAAAGGTTTCTGTAGGTGGTTTATAGCCTTCAGCATGCTTTTCATTGTGATACTGTTCAGCAACCTTAGCAAATGAAGAATCCATGAATTGACCTGCAAAGACACTGTCCAGATATTCAACAAGCTTCTTCTCAAAGTCATCACTCTTACTTAACAGTCTCTCACGTATTTGAAGAGGTGTCAGATTACCCTTTATCCACAACATCAAGTGGAGATGCAGTGTCAGTCTTCCTTGCTGTTCCACTACACCATAATGTGCATCATGATCACCATACAGGCCCCGACTGTTACTATGATAGCCAAGAACATCATTAATGAATATATCTACCATAAACTTAAAGAATCGTGCTGAAGCAACAGGGTTCTTACAAATCATACGAAGGCGAGTAGGATAATTCTTCAAGGTAGGCTTGTATTCAATATCACTATCAGCAAAGTAAATACACAGAGGATGTTTACTGTCAGCTGGTGAAATTGTAATGTACCATGAAGGAGCACCTTTATGAGAAATAAGAGACTAAACTTCATTTCTCATGTACTTCTTTGTTGTAGTTGAACCATTTACTTTCCCTGCTACATGGTCTAAATCACCAATTACTTTGAAACAAGCTACTTCAGCATCAGTTTGTGGACGGACCTTTTCGCCTTTCATCATACGATCAGCGATATCTTGCAATACTGATGTATTCAACTTTAAAAGTCTATCTGCAATTCCCGAAAAAGATGCACGGTCAGCTAATAGCCATCCAGCTGAAGTAGCAGCTTTAACCTGCTCATGACTAAATGCTACAATAGGAAAGTTCTCATCAACCTGAAAACGCTTGTCATAGTACATCAATAGTAATTTCTTGTGTGTCTCATCTGATACTCTGCTACGCCCCACACCTCCTAGCCCATATGGGAATAGCCAGGGAAACATTTTAGGATATAGACTGGGGTTTTTCCATATAGATTCACCTTGTTGTTTATGGCCCACTGCAAGAACCTTACCACCACGGTTAAAGTAGCTGGTTGCTATCCCCGTGAGTTGATCTTTGGTATAAGTAGGCAAATTCTCTGACATGATCCCATGGACAGTGAAAGTACATAGACCCTCAGATGTGCCATCTTCCTCTTCATTATCATCAAGTGACATTGCTTCCACTGTCTTGTTACTGTCAGCTTCCTTCCATATAACTGCACAAGGAGGAAGATTTTCATCATACTGCTGAAGATTTGATTCAGATATCTTAATATCAGAATAATCAGCATGGTTGAGTATCAGCCATCTTAATGCTGTCTTAACAACCCCTCTTCTTACAAGAAGTGGTGTACGTGCAAAGTCATCTTCAGTAGGTTTTGATGGACCTGTAAAAAGAATTGCAAGAACATCATCAATGTCACTCTTTGGTGGAGGTAAGATGTCATATACCCTTGGTATCGGTGATTCAAATGCCATTGCATTTGCCTTCATCTTCTTTCCGCCTGAAGCTATTCTCACAAAACATGATGTATGTCTAACACGAGCAACTAGAAGCTTTTCTACATATGATAAATACTTTAATTCCTCTGGTACTTCTCCTATCCAGAACCCATTAGCTAGTGCATGCTTCGGTATCTTGTTTGCCATAAGTGATGCCCGACATGACGAGCAGACATTTTTACACACCTTGTCATACACTGGTCCAGTATCATATGTTATTGGATCCTTTGTGGTTTGTCTGGTTTTGCGGGACACTCCATCAATGTCAAGAATGTGTAACAAATTCTTGATGTTCCGGATAGGTGTCAGCTTTGATGTGAGAGTCAATTGTCCACATACAGCACACCCATCTTCTTCAAATGATTCAGGTAGCATCTTTCTACATGTGTTATTAATTAGGCTTTCATTGAGTGCAGAGTCAGCAGGACAAGGAGGAAACGTGCCAGATGAAAGCTTGGTTGTAGGCATTAGTGATGAACGAATCAACTCAGATGCTAATGCATTATCATCAACCTTGCGTGCCCTGTTCCTCCTTATTACTTGAGTTACACGCTTCTTTTCTCTTAGAGGCTTCTGCACCTGTATCACAGCAGCCACTTGTTTGCAGGTACCACATTGATGTTGAGAGAAGAATTCAACTATAGCATTAGTATCCAAAGTAGAGTATGCAGGAACATGATGTGCCTTACCAGCCAACTGACATTCATCACGAGAGAGATATGGGAGAAGTATCCGCATAGGAAGGAAGACATACAGTAAGTCTTGCAGCTTACAGGTAGAACTGGTCACTACTTCACAACGAATATAGGTAAAACTATACATTTCATTGTAATCACAGGCTTTACCATAAGGAGGAACATATGGCTGCAAGCATGACCATGGTATGCGTGGCTTTCTTCCTCCACCAACAAGCTGTTGATTACTGTATACAGAACTGCAAGGTTCGGGATGTCCTTGGACGAGCAAGTGAATACACGAGGCAATAGTCTGCACCATCAGCTCCGTTACATCTTGGCGCCTAACGAATTCCAGCTTTGCGACACTGTTTCGTTCATAGTATGCGAAGCCTGCCATGGACTCAACGGCCATGGATACCAGAGAGCGGGAGAATACGATACACAAATGATACGGGCAAAACGTTACCAAGCGGACAGTAGCAGCGAAGTCGTGCTTGCGAGTGACAAATCGACTGAGGTAAAGATATATCAATGTCATCCTGATCCTATGCATCTCTTGCATCCGAGTGGAAACGAGATGCACAAGTACGCATGTAAAAACAATACCATGAAGAACCTTCCAGGGCCTAGGCCGGGGATGAGAATCGTAGAAACGGACGCCTGCGTGAACAGAACATAACAAGAAGCTTTGACAGCAAGCCGCTAGTCGACTACCAGTCGACCGCAGGATAGAGGGAACACCGTCAGTGTTACACGTATCAATTAATCCGACGTCATCTGCTGTGACACGGGAGATAACGGTACACGAGAACTTATGATCAGCGCTTGGATACAAGAAAGAGCTACAGCGCTTTTGACAAACAGGTCCAGTATACCGAGCTGTCGAAAAGGCAGCAGAGAAAGACGATGAGTTACGAGGAGCAGCATGTATCGTGATATATTTCATATTGGTGAGTGATATAGCAGATAAAGGGTGTTCATTGGATGAGGAGTTATGTCTATGTAGGCTCCCGCTACATGCCGGATTGACGTCCAGCTTTGTCGACCTTCAAGAGGAGGCGAGATAAGTGACATGGTATAGTGTGACCAAGGGAGACTCACGAATCGACCACATATGAAATCGTGTTTCCCGACAGAATCTCCCGGCCTTTATCTCCTTTCCCAACGTCTACTACACCATTGGCAGAAGAATTTGTAGGGAAAGAAAGACGAAACGCCGTGGACAGTAGGCAAACGAAGACTGGGTCAAAAGGATGAGCTATACCAGACGCACACTATAACCAAATGGCACAATACCTATATAAATTTGACGCATTGCGGTAGAGATGAATGTGGTTTGAATGATAGTCGTCTTGGAATTATTCAACCAACACAACGAACTTCACATCACGTGTTCAAGAACATTCTTGCCGTAATCTACCTAAAACCTATACATGAAATCTATGTTTCTTTGCTCGATTCATTGCAGCATCCAGTATCCCTACGCTCTGGGAACGACTCCCGACAAACTGTGCCCCTTCTGGCCGAACGAGAACGGATACGACAGAGCCAAATTTCAGTGGAAACCACCATTTCAAGGATCGGCAGTCTCGAGCGCTGAAATTAATGTCCGATGAGGATGACATTCTCACCTTTTCACCTCCCAATATCTTTGAGAAGGCATCGACTGCTCTTTCGTCTTCTTCTAGGACCGCGGTAACAAGGGATTGGGTCACAACCTCGGTTCTCCTGTTATGTCGAGCACTTCGAGCAGCGAACACGAGCCCGACTGCTTGTTGAACCTTGAAAGAAGTCCATAGGGAGGATAAAGTTATGCCACCCCGCTGATCATGATGTCGGACGATTATGATTCGATCCAGAGCGGAAATTATGTCTCTTCGTAGTTGAACAGCACGCGTCCGCCGCTCGACCTCCTGTACCGCTTCATCCTCGCCGAAATAACGATTCGACACCAACACTCCTCCTAGTTCCGAAAAGGCAAAGAGGGAGAACAGCTGGGTTATGCCGTCCAAGGTATATACATTCGGTAAGTGCTGAAAATCGCCTTCAGATTTAATGCACCACTGAAAATACCCCTCAGTGCGGTTCACCATAACATCGCGCCAACAAGCTGCTAATGTAAACAAACTCGAATAATAACCTGTTGTCGAGCTATCGGTCAAGCTATCGGACGATTCTGCTGCATCGAAGAATTCGAATACAGCAGACCACCAGCTCTGCTCCAGAGTGGAATGGCAGTAGAAGTAATGGCCGTGGCACAGAGTTGCTTCTAGCGGGATGATAGTGTACGGACTACCAGCCCGGATCACGCTTGAAATCTGGTTAGCAGACTTCAAAGAACTTGACTCGCGAGCCACTCACGCTCTGTCACCAGATGCCAGCAGCAGCGCCGAAACTGAAGGCATCGAACAAACCAATTTGGCGTGCCTACGCAGGTAAACCGCGGTATCCGCGAGGAAATTGGGATCGTCTATAGAATAGCCCACGAACAACAACACTGAACCCGACTTTACGGCGAGATCGACATTACATCCACTTGGAGCGACTGACACGGTATGGAAAGCGTGTGCAGTAGCGAGGAAATACCAGTCTACTGGAGGTGTACCTTCGTCGCCCCTCGGGTTTTTGAATTGCCAACCATATTGTCGGGAATAGGTGTCAGTTGAAAGCGAGGGATCAACATGAACTCCGGAGCCAGGGATGCAGGAGAAAAAGAATATCCGATCATTGAAAGGAGCTTGAATCGTATGCAAGAAGTCTGAAAAGGATGCGTAGTCGTGAACACTTTCACCGACGCCTGACAGATCTAAAGCCGTTTGTTGAGTAACAAACAGTTCGAGAGTTATCGATAGACTTGCCAATGATGGGTCTCAACACAGAACATGAACCTATTTCAGACAACCCAGCTTTGGTGATCGGTCCCTGCCGCACACCCATCCCAGAGCTAGCGGGCAGCACAACAATTACATTGGACGACAGGATCGCAGGCAATAGACGCCCAGCATGCATTCGACTATATTCCTCCTTGGACAGGACAGCAACACCCCTCACCGGAACACCCGAAAGGGAGCTAAAAAAACAACGATCTTCATAGCCGTTCAGTTGCACAGAAGTGAGCTTGAAAAATTGATCGCTGTTTCCGTGATGCTTTTGGGTCCAGTTACATCGTTGTAGAAGGCCCTCTAAGTGATCCACCAGAGGGCTCTCCTTAATCATGCACACCAATGAAATATAAGCTTCCTCGAAGTCGTGAAACTGTACATATCACTCACATAACAAGTTGGCCAGAATATGTCTCGTCTGCCCATGGGACCAACAACTAGATAGACGTCTCCTTGTACCGTCTAAACGAAGCTGTATTAGTGTACAAACTCTCATTGCTCGGACCACATACCGGACGCCACGAGAACTGTCTCTTAAATCGAGAAGTTCGCCGAGACAGGTTGAGTCCTTCAGGGACGACTTGTAGTCGATTCTCTACGCGGAAGTCTTCGTCCCTATACGGATGCGCCTTGGATCCGCGGCTTACAATATTCGGGGCACTGGCAACGGGGTCAATACCACTGTCACCACCGTCCACGTCGCCTTGGGCGTGTAATCTGGAGTATAAAACAAGTCAGCTCTCAGAAAACGAATACCGGAATCTATGCTACTGACGCAAGATTGCCAACCGATACGTCCGACCGGAAATTTAGGGCGAATGGAAGACATCCAGCCATGCCCTCACCTTGAAAAAATCGCTTAGAGAGTATAATATATAGCAAACACCTAGCCTCGTACCTGGCGCAAAGAAAAGTTTCTCTTCGTCCGCCAAAGAGAGCAGCGGCTTGGCGTCGTTCATGAAAAACTGCAACGCTTGAATCGCTGTGACGGCGCCATTTGCCATATCAAACAGCTGGCGCCACAGCAGATGTTCCAACCTACGCAAAATAGGTGGTCGAAGGGTCCCATAGTGAAACCAAGCCTATTAAGCAGTCAGAGAGCCCGAAAGACCTAACGCAAATGACGACCTGCCCTTAACAGCGTTACTCTCGTAAGATTTGTGGACATGGGCAATATATCTGACCACCCGGCCTGGCTGGGACATTGCAAAGTTAAGGACTATAGACTCCATGAGTCATTGCAAAGTCTAGGGATCAATTCTCGGGCAAGAATAAATACAGGAAATTTATTCTGCTAACTCTCGGAATCCCTAAATAGGAATTAAAATGATATTTCTGCAACAGGGTTAGCATAAACTCACGAAAATTAATTAAATTATTGTAGTACAAAAGAAAATAAACTCCCGGTTACCGACAATGCAATGTCTACGATTACAACACAGAACGACACAGCAGATATATGGCACAGAACAATGCAATGTGATCTGTAGTGCTAATCCTCCTCACCGTCATCAGAAAAGTACTCCCCATGCCCCTTGTCACTCTCTGAATCATGGACCTCTTCCTCATCGGCGTCGTCTCCGGTGGATGCATCCTGACTGGAACCTCGTCCCCTAGGCTTAGGGTCAGGAGAATCCCAAATTGCCTTGAATTTATCAACCAGTCGATCCCGAATAGATGCTTGCCGTAGTGAATAAGCTATCCGCCCCTCGGCTCCAGGGAAATCCAGGTCTGCCGTGACAAAGCTGCGCCAACGTGAAGCCTCGTACTGTAGGCTCGCACACACTCTCCGTATCTCTTCATGCAAAAGCTCAACCTCTTCATCCCATCGACGCTTGCAAGCCCACGTCTTCACCCATTCCAGTCTCACCGCCTCCGTCAGGGCCTCCGGCTCGTCGTCCGGCTTGACAGACTTCCAGATCCACGACGTTTGTTTCTTCGACTCTCCTGGGCGGATAACAGGCAGTTCCTTGCCTTCCTGATCTTTCTTCTGCTTCCCCAGCTCCTTCAGCACCTTACGGGCATTCCTATACGCCCGTGTATCCACCTCATCCAATGACGTAACATCCTTGTCTAGTAGTTGCCGAGCATTCACACTCTCTTCACCCACTAGAACCCGGAGCGCATTCCAAGCTGCACGATACTTTTGTTTGTGCTGTTCAATCTTTTTCTCGTTGTGGGCAAGGTTATCATCCGTACAGGCGCCCTTTTTACAAAAAACGTCGAAGATCCTCGGACACTGTTTTTGCATTAAATCAGGACAATCTTCGGCACAGCCACATCTTCCCTCAAGTTATAAAATGCCTTTTTAAAGTATATTATGCCCTTTTAGGACCGAGTTTTTAATAGGAAACAATATTCCCACACTCTGAGGCAGGTTGGATTTGTAAAAATCCGCTTTTTTTGTATAATTGTATAATAGGCTGCTTTTACTGGCTTCCTATTATAGAAAGAGAGGTTCCCACAGCCTCTTAGAACGCTTTTTTGGGCGCTTTTTTAATGGGAAGAAAATTCCCACACCCCCAGGCATGCTCCCCACTCCGCTTTTGGCTTCCCAAAATGGAAGGTGGCCTTACCTCATCATTTTCCACCTGGAATCAATGCATTGGGGGGCTATTGGGGCATGCTGGGGGGCTATAAAAATCGCATTTTTAAGGGAATATGTTCCAATATGTTCTAAAAGCATGCCCCTGCAATTGGGGGGCAGGGGAATGCAAAAAAAGCGGTCCAAATATGGTAATTCAGGAAAATGGCCTGTTGGATCTTGGGCTACAGGGCAGATATTGACATGGGGTAAGTTGGAGGACCTAGATACATTAAATACAAGCCTGGGGACACCCAATAGTACATAGATTAGTGGGATAATGGTGCTTAAATATCAAAAATACTGAAAATCTCCGAAATTAGGGGAATAAAATTACAGGATGGGATGTAGTGCAGCTGGGGCTTAGATATTGTAAATCAGGGATGATATATGTGTCCCCTTGATGGGTTTAAAATCCTGGAAAGCTGCCTATTTTTCCAGATTTATTACAGCTAAATTCGCTTTTTTTGGACATTAATAATACTATACCACAGGGAATGATTGGGATGGGCTAATTCTTGTTCATAACCCACTCTAGGGTGTATAGATGATGAATATATACTTGCCCAAGCACTCCTGTATGTGCAACACCTTGTTTAATCCAATGTATTGTGCAGTGATGTAACACAGACAGTAGTAGATGAATAGCACCTCAGGGAAGCATCCCAGCACCATGGGGAGTTCAGAATCGAGTTCAGGCACCCAAAATACACTTTCCTACCATAAAAGGACATTTTCTGAATACATCTGTATGTTGCTACATAAAAAATACATAAAAAATCGCATTTTTAGGGGTTTTTCTGTACTGGAGCATGGGGATTGCTCCTAAAATCACCAAAAATGAATGAGAGACCGTTCACTATGCATAGAACAGGAATATCAATTGCCTCCATGGATCCCATGACAGGAATCCATATGCCAGACTAATCAATTCCTGCACAATTACAGAAAACATGTACTATGGATGTAGTATTGCAAGGAGTGATCTGGGGGCTTGGGGACCCTCAAAATCGAATTCAGGATGAAAAATCAGTCAAGAATATATCCAGGGTTGAAAGGAATCCAATCACTGTAGCTTGAGATATGTATCTGACAAGTTTTATGCTTGTAGTTAACATATATTGCACATATACTTGTGCATTTAACTTGATATATGCATACTGAAGTCAATTGTGGATGGATTTCCTTCAACCCTAGATATATTCTTGACTTATTTTTCATCCTGAATTCGATTTTGAGGTTCCCCAAGCCCCCAGATCACTCCTTGCAATACTACATCCATAGTACATGTTTTCTGTAATTGTGCAGGAATTGATTAGTCTGGCATATGGATTCCTGTCATGGGATCCATGGAGGCAATTGATATTCCTGTTCTATGCATAGTGAACGGTCTCTCATTCATTTTTGGTGATTTTAGGAGCAATCCCCATGCTCCAGTACAGAAAAACCCCTAAAAATGCGATTTTTTATGTATTTTTTATGTAGCAACATACAGATGTATTCAGAAAATGTCCTTTTATGGTAGGAAAGTGTATTTTGGGTGCCTGAACTCGATTCTGAACTCCCCATGGTGCTGGGATGCTTCCCTGAGGTGCTATTCATCTACTACTGTCTGTGTTACATCACTGCACAATACATTGGATTAAACAAGGTGTTGCACATACAGGAGTGCTTGGGCAAGTATATATTCATCATCTATACACCCTAGAGTGGGTTATGAACAAGAATTAGCCCATCCCAATCATTCCCTGTGGTATAGTATTATTAATGTCCAAAAAAAGCGAATTTAGCTGTAATAAATCTGGAAAAATAGGCAGCTTTCCAGGATTTTAAACCCATCAAGGGGACACATATATCATCCCTGATTTACAATATCTAAGCCCCAGCTGCACTACATCCCATCCTGTAATTTTATTCCCCTAATTTCGGAGATTTTCAGTATTTTTGATATTTAAGCACCATTATCCCACTAATCTATGTACTATTGGGTGTCCCCAGGCTTGTATTTAATGTATCTAGGTCCTCCAACTTACCCCATGTCAATATCTGCCCTGTAGCCCAAGATCCAACAGGCCATTTTCCTGAATTACCATATTTGGACCGCTTTTTTTGCATTCCCCTGCCCCCCAATTGCAGGGGCATGCTTTTAGAACATATTGGAACATATTCCCTTAAAAATGCGATTTTTATAGCCCCCCAGCATGCCCCAATAGCCCCCCAATGCATTGATTCCAGGTGGAAAATGATGAGGTAAGGCCACCTTCCATTTTGGGAAGCCAAAAGCGGAGTGGGGAGCATGCCTGGGGGTGTGGGAATTTTCTTCCCATTAAAAAAGCGCCCAAAAAAGCGTTCTAAGAGGCTGTGGGAACCTCTCTTTCTATAATAGGAAGCCAGTAAAAGCAGCCTATTATACAATTATACAAAAAAAGCGGATTTTTACAAATCCAACCTGCCTCAGAGTGTGGGAATATTGTTTCCTATTAAAAACTCGGTCCTAAAAGGGCATAATATACTTTAAAAAGGCATTTTATAACTTGAGGGAAGATGTGGCTGTGCCGAAGATTGTCCTGATTTAATGCAAAAACAGTGTCCGAGGATCTTCGACGTTTTTTGTAAAAAGGGCGGCAGTGCGGCTGAGGTTATCCCTCGCACGCGTCGACGCTTGTTGATGACGGACATGAAGGGAACGCTGTATCGTGAGTCGGGTTCGAACGAACAGGTGACTCCGAACACCGTCGAGAGCGCTGTTTAGTTGCCCACGACGGAAATCAACTTCCATCTTCACCCAGGAGGCTAGTTGGGGAAGCTCACGAATGTTGTTAGGAAGGCTAGACGGTAACCAAAGCGGGGTGGTCTCGGCAACTTCATCTTCTTGTGAACTATTTGCTGAGCCCCATGATAATACCATTGGTGTATACACTTGCTGGATCGTACGAAGCTGTGATATAGCGCGGGAGATTCGTCCACGGCGATCTGCGAGGTCTGTCTTCTGGAGAGGTGTGTTGTAGTCGGTCTTTCGTAGGTCAATGATGAGCTGTCGCCTGCCCAGAATGGAAATTAGTTCGGCTCACATAACTCAGAGAAGGAGGACATACTGAGACTCTTCGATATCTAGCCCTAGCTTCAAGAAGGCACTTGGTGTGACCTCATGTAACGGGGGAATGCCTAGCTTCATATCCTGTGCCTCTTGTTCAGCATATTCCAAGCGCACATCTTGCTCAGTTTTTCCTGCATGAAACATGAGACTCTATCTTCAAAACATAGCAAGAAACGAACCGCTCGGTGGAGTGGAGTATGGATTCTTCGATGAGCGGCCTTGCTCCCATTCATCCACGGCCTTAAGCCACTCCTCAATCACTGATTCGTCAATACCCTCAGTGAAATCGGCTAGTTCCTTTTGCTGTTTCCTCTGTTCTTCTTCGGCTTTCCGACGCCGTTTACGCAATAATACACCTGCCCAACAGAAATCAATCAAAAGAGGTACCATAGATTATTAGAACCCACCTAATCCAATAACCTTGGCCCAATTCCATGCACCCATGTGATCATCAATAGTATCTCAACGATGACCAGGACCCATCTCTCGAGTACTAGTTCCGATGGGGCCCAGGTTAGCCCAATGTTGTTCAATTCCTTCACCGTCAGTTTGACCAGCACCGAGTATGAAATGCAACGCAAAATACTCCTGGCATCGACGCTCATGGCCTTGAATATGGAGTTTTGGTACTGCAAATTTCCAGCGGTCCTTATGGAGGCCTATACGCGCAACCGTTGGAAGGCACGCCATTCGCTCGAAGAACCGTTTGTGGTACTGGCAGGCGATATCATAACAGAGCACCCGGAACAGTCGTTCATCAGAGTGGCGCTGCGATGAACCTACAGCATAGTCTGAAAGAGCAAACCTATGCAAAATGTTAATGCTGTATAGAGCTGACTTTGATTGTAACTTACTTTTCTCCCTTTCTGAGATCTACCATACCTGTAGGTTCCACTATCTCATGTCGCGCGCACAGACACAACATGGAGCCGGTCGTTGCATAGCCACGACTGTATTTGGTGTTGGCCTGGTCGACAGCAGCCAAACCACTACAAGTACTTGTCTATTGGTAGCGATCAGCCTTGATACTCATCTCAGTCATACCCAAACACACCTCTTTTTGCTCGCCAACGCTTTTCAGCCACGGCTGATAATCCTTCTGGGAAACAAAGTACGCCAATCCCGTGAATAGTCCGGGATCCTTCTTTTCATTCGAAATTTGACGACGCTTCAAGCGGAAGCAAGCGTCAATGCTGATGAACTTATGATATAAAAACCTGCCAATCAGCATCACCCCACTTAAACAAGCTAACACAACTCACTGTTTCGACAGCGCTGTGAAATTTTCCGGCATGTTGACCCCAGGGCGAGGACAAGCTGGGCAGCGAATGGCCAACTCCCCATCACGAATATCCTCGATTCGTTGGCTTGGCTGGTTACCAATGCCACTTCGCTGAAGCATGCGTAAATACCTCCATTGTCGCATAACCCGAATAAAAGCTTCGTATCGGTCCTTTAAGAAATGCATCAGGTGCTGACAGTAGACTAAGATCATGATCAGAACTCACCTTGGGATCGCTGATACCCAACGCATCCGTCCTCTTCTCGAGAGTGTAGTAGAAATCATACAGGGATACTTTCCCCTGTGTTGTCAAGTGATGGAAATGAGAAAGGGTTCGGAACGTAAAAGCCGTGTGGGGTTCTGCCACCGTTGCTGGGTACAAACGCGCGCGCATCAGCTGCTGCCACCTTTCTCCGGCTGCTTCAACAGATCTGCACTCGCAGAATTGGAGCGAAACGTCTTGAATTCCCTCAAGATCGACGACTACGAACCCAGTTCGAGAAGGTTGCGGCTGGGAACACTTTTCTCCGATTGGGTGGCCTAATTGGATTATCAAGCCAAGTTTCTGCAAGGTTGTCCTCTCAAAGAAGGATCCATTCCATTTCTACCGTGACGAGTCAATATCTCGACCTATATGTATGTGCAAACAACTCACCTCTACCCTATCGAAGGGACGAGTCTGATGCTCGGCAACCATGCAACCTGCACAAAGGAGACGCCTCGAGAAGCAATCTCTGCAGCGTGATAAGGCATCATTCTGTTTGTGGCATTCGGAGCATTCCACCTGAGCGGCCAGTCCTCCTCGTCCTTCATGGAACATCAACTCCGCCAGGAATTTCGGGGTGAGTTCTATCCAGTCCTTCATTGGTTTACCCTTGAACGAGTTTCGTCAATCAGATGAAACCTATTGAGAGTGAGAGAAGGGTTCCATACCGAAGCATCGGCGCGTTTCTTCCGTTTCGACTCTTTATCCTCCAGGGCCTCACGAGGGAGTGCAGGAACCCCATACTGACCACCAGCCGCAAAGCTTCCGAATCCCAGTCCAAAGTCCATCCCATAATCAGAGTCGAATACGCGATGTTCTGCGAGAGCCGCTAGGATCCTTGGCTTCTTGAGTGGAGGAGGAGGTTGAACAGGAACCAATTTCTCCCTGACACGTCGACCATCGGCACTGAGATCCTGGGATCTGAGCATGACCAGAGATTTCTGCGTAGAGTTGCTGACATTTGTGGTGAACCTCTGGAGGCCTTGAGGCTTTCCCTTCTGGTGTTTTGACGCGCCGGGCATGAAAGCAGTCAACGAGGAACGTAATCACATGATGTTTGGTAACCACCGTCACAGTGTGACACACATCTTCTATCCTTTTGCCCTCATCCAGCTACTATCCAGCCCCTCCTTAGGCCCCATCTAGCAAGGGTATCGTACAAACTGTGTAAGTCACTCAGGTCCTACATCTTTCATGTTTCTCCGGCTGTGAGTTAGACGGACATAGAATGACGTTCTTTTTTTTAGGTTCAGAATCTCGCCGAATGCCTATATACAGACCCACAATTTCTTGCTCATATATACCTTGGTGTGGTCACAGCTCGTTGCAATAGCTATGGCAATAGCAAAGGAGAAATGCATGTACAGTTTCAGTGGTGCGTTGGCTTACTCCATCCGCGTTTGGTATTACTCAACTGATTGACTTGAAGCAGACGCGAATTCGACCCCGCCTCTATATTCACCATATGGCTTGAGATCAGGCGGTTTATGAAGATGCGGATTCAGTCCTCGATGGCTATCAGCTTTCAGCTTTGTATCACCAGACAGTGGTATTACCTTACCTCTCATGTTTTAGTGCAGTTCAATGTTCGTAACAACCCACATCACTCCTTATGATATGTATCTTCATTTCGGGATATCAAGAGCTTTCATTGTAACTGTACTGTCAATACAACGCTGGACATGGACGTTAAGACTCCAATGCAACCCTGTCTCCCCTGCAGTACCTAGCTAGACTCTTCTTGCTCGTCCAATCTATCGTATTCAATGGAGTCATCCCGTACGACGTCCTCATAGAAGTTGTTGAGGTAGCTATACAACATGTCAGTGTTTTTCAAGGATGCTGCTGAACACGCTCTCACCTCAGGATCTCATCTGCTCTAAGCCCAAGATTCTCCTCCGTCACCACATCATCCTCGTTCCATATAACCAGAATAGGACCATACCAAGGCCTCTGCAAGCCATCAGTAAACCCCTGGAGCTCCCGCGTCACCGGATCGTTCAGGTCAAACTCATTACGCCTGGTTTGCTCAAAGTAATAAAACCGGAAAACCTGCGAGGCTTCAGTCGTGATCTGAATGCATTCGATGCGTGTAGTCCCCTCTCCTTGATCCAAAAAGGGTCGAAAATTGCTCTCTTCGATCTTTGAGCGCTCCAGTCGCACAATTCGCGGCTCTTCGGAAACATCAAAAAACAAGGCGCCCTAGATAATACCTCATTAGTTTCCGGCCTCTGGTGTACGCATAAAGGGTGCCTACCATTGTGCGTGCCTTGATCAATTGCAGAAATTGTTCACGAACGGTAGGTCTTTTGGGCCGTTGTGAACGTTCAGAGGCTGATGAACCCACAGTATTCATTCCGAGTGTTGGACTGGAAAGGAATGTGAAACCCTGCCCATCTCTCTTATTTCATGACAAGTAACTGGGGCCTGGGCAATGGGCATATGCGAGCACCTAGATTTGACGCGGCGTGGATTTTGGAACCATGTGTGGTGAGTATTTCAATTTGTCTTGTATCGCCATCGGTATCCGAATGCTTCATGGTCTTTGTAGTTTCCGATGCGATTTCAAAAGCACCACCGATTCCTGTCTCAAATCTAATCACAACAAAATTGACCATGTCCGAGTGCATGTAAATTAACGGTGTACACAAGCTGGCATCCACAGACGAAACTAGATCTATATCTTTCAGCCGGCGACGCCTTTCCATCAGAAGATTTTTATTGGCAATACTCGGACAGTCGCCTTTCCGCGTTTCTGTGGAAACCTTTAGCCTATCTCCTTTATCGACCATCTCAGAACTTGACTTGTTACCACCACCATGGATTCCACACAAGACGCTACCTCCAATGTTCCAGACAACATTCCCGCTCCGCCCAGTCCACAGCCTGTTCCAAAGACAGACCCGCTCGACAACGTTCAGAGCCCATTAATCCACCGAGACGTACCAAACCAGAACCTTACCTCTCCTGACATCAATACGTCGTACATGGTCCAGTACATGGGCAAAAGAGCACGACTGACAGGGAAGATCCTCGAGGTGCGTTTCTCTGTTGTATTGCTGTTTACAAGACTGAAAAGCTCCCCTATCAGGTTCATGCTGAGGAAAATTTTGTGGTCTTTCAGGCTAGTGACGGCGTTTCGATCCGGGTAACTTTTGACGCGGTATGTGGCTTACATCTACTACAACCTACTGCAAGTTCTGATACACGTTACGGCTTCGTAGGATTGGGACCTTTGGGGTACTCCGACGCCATTCGTCATCATAGTGGGGACAGTCATTGATGAGAAAACTATGCACATGGAAACATTCATTAACTTGGGTGATACCTTAGGTCAGAGTTTATTTATGCCTAGGAACGAACGGTACGCTGATTGACAT
This sequence comes from Paramarasmius palmivorus, assembly GCA_037176845.1. NCBI lineage: Eukaryota > Fungi > Basidiomycota > Agaricomycetes > Agaricales > Marasmiaceae > Paramarasmius > Paramarasmius palmivorus. The sequence continues at coordinate 43,313 of JAYKXP010000155.1, forward strand.
GATAGATCTCGGGACTGTCGAAGCCACTATCCGCATTATTCACGACACCCGCTTTCGTCAAGTCTTTTTCCCGAAGTGAAGAGTCGATAGATATTGTAGATACTGAGTAGAGTTGAGGCATGAATAGAACTTCTGAAATAGCTCTATGGACGTCACTGTGAATTGCGAACTGATAAATGTGGGGGATGTCAAGATGCTTCAAGTCCGTACTCGCATCAGTAATTTAATGACGAGCGATCAGATTTATTGATGGGGGTTCAGTAACTTTACTGACTGAGAGGGAGGCTCGTAGAGGGCATATAGAAAGCAATTCCGCACCGTTTTGAAAGATAAATAGACGTATGTGGTCCCAGTGACGGCGTCAATCACATATCCTGAGATTGGGTTAGTTGAAAAGGTGAGGAAAACCGACCTATGAGTGATCGAAGCTAAGATGTTTGATGCGACTTTCACCTCCGAACCATTACATGCCTCGTCGTAAAATCTACCACACAGACGCCCAACGTCGAGCTGCGGATAGAAGAAAGTCACAGCGGTATTATCAGAAGTAATCTATGTCTTCTTCACTATATATATTTTCATTCTAATAAACTTCACCATAGGGAGAGAGAGACGATATTAAGTCGGAAGAAAGAAACCCGCAAGGAGCAGCAGTATGCATTACTCAACTTTCATATTTCTACTCCAATATACACACCCTCTGACTTTATCAATATCCGAATCGTAGGAATGAGGTACGAAACGCAATTAAAGAGGCTTGAGAGCGCCTCCAAAGAGAGGAGTACGAAATGCAGCTGAAGCGTTCTGACAACAGGCCATATTCGAGGTGCGCTCATTCTACAATCCCACAACATCCTTTCTGCTAATCGACGCTGTGATTTTGTAGCCAAGATCCTATTCACAACATGCGCAAAGTCGAAAACGCCTTGAACAAATCCACCGCACGGATCCCAAGACTCTCCCAACACTTTGATTCGGTCGTAGTCAGGCTACTCAAGTGGGAGTCCGCCAATCCTCTTACTTGCAATCCTGTTTCGCCGTTAAGCAAGCCATTCAAAGTCTTTCAACCCTTACAACACAAGGCAGAAATCTTTACTGAACAGATTCTCCAGCAAAAGGGATCGACATCGGAGTATGACAAGGCACTCAGTGTGAGGGCGAACCAACTACCTCTCTACGGATAGCGGTGCTGAGCGATGATGATAAGGGAAAAGGGGGTGATCCGGCGTAGGCACAAGGCTCTATACGACGTTGAGCAGGCAGACACAAGTCAGATACTAGCCCAAATGACCAAGTTAGCATAACTAAAGGAATAAAATACAAGACGACTTGCCTAGCCCAAATGACCAAGAGGTCAAGATGGGGAACTAGGCATCTACAGCTACGGTTTATATGTGAAGAGTCTGTCTCGGCAAGAATTGTACAAGTAAGCAATCAGAATGATACGGAAAGATGTAGAACAATGGAAGAATGATGTGGAATGTTCCGGTGGATGAGAGGCTGTACACGATATAAGTGGAAAATGATAAGATGAAGATAAGAAAATAGATAAGGGGACTTAGAGAAATGAAAGGAAAAAGCTACGCTCCATCACATTACCCCCCTCCTAATGCCTATCGTCCGCGATAGGCTTGAACCTGCAATCCGTCCCTCCTCCCATTCTAGATCCGTGGACTGTCCTTCAGTCAGATTTTCCAGTTTGCGCCATGGTAGCGAGCTGAAGACGGCTGCTGCTATCTTCTTTGGTGCATTGGGATGCTTTTGGTGAAAGTCTGCTATCTTCTCACCCGCATTCTTGACGTTGGCTGCTGGTTCCCAACTGTCGTCTTCCTCTCCAAAACCTTCCCATCGTACCAAGTACTGCAACCCCCTTCGGTATATCCTGCTGTCCAGAATCTGCTCGACCTCGAACTCCTCTTCTCCCTCTACCTCCACTGCTTCAGGTGGTGGTGGTCGTAGTCCATTGACATCATTGCCCCTCCAGGGTGAGAGCCGGTTGACATGGAAGACATTGTGTACCTTCATGGCTGGAGGGAGCTTGAGCCGGTAGTCCAGTTCACCGACCTTTTCAATGACTTCGTAGGGTCCCAGTTGCCGTGGTCCCAGCTTCTGGCTCGCCTGGTGGATTCTGATGTCTTTTGCTGACAGCCACACCTTGTCTCCTACCTCAAACACATGCGCCTTCTTCTTTCCTGCCTCGTACGTCTCTTTCATCCGCTCCTTGCCCATGCGTAACGCTGCCTCTGCCTCTTTGCGCACCTCTCTCAGTGTCTCTAGCCGGGTGTTCAGTGCTGGGAATCGGGTCGGGCGTCCCACTGGAATGGTGAAGTCAGGTGTGTAGCCGTACATGACTTCGAATGGACTACGGTCATGTGCTGTGTGGACTCGGGAGTTGAGTACAAACTCTGCTGTTGGGAGCCAGTCTGACCAGTCGTCTTGACGCTTATCTACAAACAGGCGTAAGAACCGTTCTACCTCTTGGTTGGCTCTTTCTGTCTGGCCGTTGGCAGCAGGGTGGTAGGCGGTAGTTAGTCCTGGCTGTAGCCCTAGTCGCTTGTACAGAGCTCGTGTTACTTGGGCTGCAAACTGTGGGCCTCGGTCAGACACGAATTTGTGAGGAATTCCATGCAGGCGGAAGATCTCCCGGTAGTGAAGGTCAGCGACTCCTTTGGCATCGAGGGTGGTGGTGGTGGGGAGAATGTGGACTTGCTTGCTGTACAGGTCGATGTAGGTGATGATGGCATCGTAGCCATTGCTGAGGGGGAGTCCTGTGATAAGGTCAACTCCTACTATACACCAAGGTCCTTCTGGCACTTCCATGGGTTGGAGTGTTGCATCGGGGTGGACAGCTGGTTTAGTGCGTTGACAGCGTTTGCACCCCTGAACATACTTCTCTATGAAAGAGGACATGTTAGGCCACCAGTAGTAACGTTTCACCTGTTCTAGTGTCCCATGCTTTCCCAGATGCCCTGCTGTAGACGCATCATGGCACTGCTTCAGGATTTCCTTCCTCAGACCCTCATCGGCCGGAATGTACAGCTTCCCCTTATAGTACACCAGGCCATTGTCTTCCTCCCACTCTACTAGACCATTTGCCAACTTCCTCGCCCCGTCCTTCTCCAGCGCCTCCACTGCTTGCAGTACCTCCGCCTCTCTCTGTACCCCTTTGCGTATCCTTTCCACTAGGGCATCTCCTCCTACTCGCGCAGCTCCAATCTTCGCAAACATCTCTGGCTTTAGAACTACCTGCTCACGATTGTCCTCAGCATCCAACACCTGCAGCTCTGAAATTCGCGACAGGGGGTCTGCTTGAGTGTTCGTTTTGCCAGGTTTGTGGGTTAGACGGAAGTCGAACCGAGACAACCAAAGTGCCCATCGGGCTTGACGACGAGTTAGATCCTGAGCTGTCCTCCAGTACTCCAGGTTTCGGTGGTCAGTGATTATCTCGAACGACTGAGGAAGTCCTTCCAGGTAGTGGCGCCAGTCCTCGAGGGCTCGGATGATGGCTAGCATTTCTCGGTCGTAGATCTCGTAGTTCCTCTCTGCCGGTGCCATGCTTTCTGATCGATATGCCACTGGGTGCCATAACCCATCGTTCTGCTGCTGAAGGATAACCCCGCCCGTAGCGTAACCTGAGGCGTCCACTTCCACTCGGGTCGGTCGTTCTGGATCCCACATCACCAGTATTGGCTCCTCGGTGAAGGCCTTCTTTAGGGTATCAAAGGCTTCCTGATGTCGCCTTCCCCAGTCCCACCGTTGCTCTTTCTTGGTGAGGTCATGCAAGGGTCGAGCAATCTTGGAGAAGTCTTTGATGAAACGTCGGTAGAAGTTGGCAAAGCCAATGAACCCGCGAAGCTCCCGAAGGTTGCGGGGTGTGCTCCACTCTTTGACCGCTCGTACTTTGACTGGGTCCATGGTGACCTGACCTTCCCGTATTACCATACCGAGATATTCCACCTGTTGTTGGTCGAACTCGCACTTCTCTGGCCGGAGGTAGAGGTCGTACTCCTGAAGTCTTTTCAGCACTTCATGGGTTGTGGCACGATGCTCCTCCATGGTTGCACTGTAGATGAGGATATCATCCAGGTACACTGCTACCTTGCCCTTGGCAATGAGGTCTGCGAAGATGGAGTTCATGAGAGCCTGGAATGTTGCCGGGGAGTTTGTGAGACCGAAGAACATGACTTGTGGTTCGAATAGTCCTCGACTGGTGGTGAATGCTGCCTTCCATTCGTCTCCCTCCTTGATACGCACATTGTTGTATCCCCACCGAACATCTAACTTGGTGAAGTACTTGGCACCTTTCAGGCGATTGATGATGTCGGTAGCTAAAGGAAGGGGGTATCGGTTTTTGACGGTGAATTCATTGAGCTTGCGGTAGTCCTGCACGAACCGGAGTTTACCGTCCTTCTTTTTGACAAAGAAGACTGGAGAGGCGAGGGGCGATTTAGATGGAACTATGTATCCCTTGCGCAGGTTTTCTTCCAGAAAAGCATCCAGTTCGGTTTGCTCGTTGACCGACATGGGGTACACTTTGGATCGGATAGTCTCTGGAGCATCAGGCTTGAGGTCGATGGTGTGGTCCCAGGGTTTGTGCTCAGGCAATCGATGGGACTCTTCCTCCGAAAACACCTTGCGGTACTGGTGGTACTCCTCAGGCACGATCTCCTCCATGCTCTTCTTCTCCTTCCTTTTCGACTCCTCAAACGCCAGCTCTGCTGCATACGTTACTCCTGCTGCCACCCACAGTTCGTCGCTTGCGTGCTCCAACACCCCATCTTTCTGCCACCGCCTACGCTGTCTTCTGTTGCCTTTAATCTGCTCCCACCGCTTCGTCTCCTCTATCTGACACTCCTCTTCTTGCTCTTCCTCTATTTCGATTTTCATCACACCTTTAGCCCAGTCGATGGCAGGGTTCACCTTTCTCAGCCAAGGTAGCCCTAGCACCACATCCTCGGGGCCCAGGTCAGTGATCAACAACTCTACTTCCTCCTCGTGCTCTCCGATCTTCATCCTCAATCTAGCAAACTCCTCAATACTCCCTGCACGATTCCGACTACCATCGATATTGTAGAGTGGAATCTGCCTTCGCAGACGGTATCTTTCAACGCGTTGCTCTTCCACCCATCTCCTTCCAATGAACAGCCCAGTAGCTCCACTGTCAATCATGGCTACTACATCTTTCTCTCGATTGTGTCCTTTCAAGCGCGCGCGTATGTGAAAATGGTTTTCATTTTTGTCGACAACTGGGATAGATATTGTACATGATGAAACAGAATCATACGACGACGGCGAGATGGAGATAAAAGATGTATTTGGGGGTGTGACTCTTGTAGCCTTAGGAGACACCCCTTCTAAAAACGCTGCTCGGCACGAAGGGTGGCGATCTGCATCTGGAGCTGCTCCATTTGCGCAATGAGAGCATCCAGACCCGTTGGTGGTGCGGTCTGAGCTGGAGTTGGGGTTGTTGGGGTTGCAGCAGGTGGGGCCGGTAGCGCCTGTTCAGTGGTAGGTGTTTCAGTGGCGGCAACACGCTGTCCACTCGTCCCACGAGGTCTTCCTAGCCACTTGTTGAAACAGACTGCTTCCCGGTGTCCATTCCTGCGGCACCAGTTGCAAATCTCCCTCTCATGGCCCCCATCACGTTGCCGATGCTCTGTTGAGCCACAGCCAAAGCACTTGCCATTCATCAGGCAAAGCCAGTCTGCACGGGTACGGTTGGCATCAATGTCCATGGCATTGGGGTCACGTGTTGGGAATGTCGGTGCTGGCGCAGCGGCAGGGAAAGGCGAGGTACGTGGAGGGTTGGGGAGTTGGCGGTTGCTCCAGAAGGGTCGTGGGCCTTGAGGCCTTGCTTGTGCTTCTAAACGCTTTTCAGCGTCGTACTGACGGAAGTGGTTGTCGACCTCAATGGACGTCTGAACCAACTCGTCGAAGGTCTTGGTGCTCCTCCCAATGGCAAGGACCAACTTGTCGCGGAACGCACGACTGAGGTTATCGTAGAATCGGTCACGGAGGTCCTCTGTGGAGTAGCCGGTGCGTCCCATGAGCTCCTTGAACTTGGCTGTGTACTCTGCCACCGTCATCTTGTCCTGGTGGAGAGCCTTGAGACGGTGCTTGGCATCTTCCTTTTCGTCTACGCTCTCAAAGCGGAGCTTGAAAGCTGCCTCGAACGTGGCCCAGTTGTCACCAAATATGGGTCTTCCCAACGAGTACTCCTCCATATAGGGAGTAGCCCAGAGAGCTGCGTCCTTTGTCATGAACGACAGCGCTGTACTAATCCACACCCGGTCGTTGCGGTAGTACTGTCCCTCTGCATCCTGGATGTTCATCTCCCTCTTGGAGTTCCATCCATAGACTGAGAATGCCGCAAGGAATCGGCGAGCGTCAGCGCTGTCTCCATCTCCTGCGAACACTGCTGGCTTTTCGGAACGACTTCGCTGGTCTGCTTTGGACGACATCTGGGTGGTAAGCACGGCCATTGAGTCGGTGAGTGCCTTCTGGCTGACAAGCAGTGCTTGCAGCAGGGTCTCGTTCTGGGATTGTGCAGGGGGAGCGTTATCAGACATGGCAGGGAATAAGCGGGGGTCTTTGTAAATATCGTCGGCCCAGTCTAATGGATTGTGCAGTCGGTTTGGGCAGGGGTGGGTGTCACAGTTCCACCAATAGTCGTCGTCGCAGAGATGATTGTCACGCTGGTTATCAGTGTTGTAGGAGTGTGTACAAGAGGAACAGTTGAAAGGAGGTGGGGGTGTAACGGTTTCTGTGTCTGCCAGGGTGTGCCTTGAACGAGGTTGACGCTACCAGGTCAACGGCGTTCACTGAGATCTTGACCTAATGTGAGGGCGAACCAACTACCTCTCTACGGATAGCGGTGCTGAGCGATGATGATAAGGGAAAAGGGGGTGATCCGGCGTAGGCACAAGGCTCTATACGACGTTGAGCAGGCAGACACAAGTCAGATACTAGCCCAAATGACCAAGTTAGCATAACTAAAGGAATAAAATACAAGACGACTTGCCTAGCCCAAATGACCAAGAGGTCAAGATGGGGAACTAGGCATCTACAGCTACGGTTTATATGTGAAGAGTCTGTCTCGGCGAGAATTGTACAAGTAAGCAATCAGAATGATACGGAAAGATGTAGAACAATGGAAGAATGATGTGGAATGTTCCGGTGGATGAGAGGCTGTACACGATATAAGTGGAAAATGATAAGATGAAGATAAGAAAATAGATAAGGGGACTTAGAGAAATGAAAGGAAAAAGCTACGCTCCATCACACTCAGGGTTTGCATTCGGCTGAACAAGATAATGGAAGGATTGGAGGAGCTCAAAAAGGTCATGATAGACGGTTGCCTGGTTTCGCGGCATGCCGAGGGGACACTGTATTACCAGCACCAGCTATGGAGAGCCAGTGTGGATGGCGTTACCGGTCTGGCAGCGTGGAACTACCACAGCTAGCGGAATTACCAACATGATATCTACCTTCTCCTGTGTCAGAGTAATGTCTTCAGCGGAATTTTTGTACTATTGCTCTTTGCATATCGACAATAAGTTTCACCTCTATGATCAGCACTTCGGTCGATTCGGGCGACGGTGGGCCTCGACCGTAAGCCGCCGGGAGCGGAATTATGTAAGTTTGGTTTCTTTGATCGTCTCAATCACCTCCACCATGCCTACCTCTTCGACCTCCAACAACAGACGCGACGACTGGGATTTCGCCAAGGTCATTGATGCAATCCAATGCGTTGTGACTGTTCCCCCAACCAAGGTCGACTTTGTTTGCACTCCGAAGCTGTATCAAGGCAAGCAGGCGGTGCCACTCAAGCCCAAAGGCAAAAACTTTTACGTCTTTCTGGATCCTCGACAAGATGGATCGGGATATATAGGGACTATCGGTGAGCTAAGCCATACACACGACTGATATATCTTTGCTGAATACAGGCCTCGATAGTCAGATTGCCGTCCAGCTCCCCAATTAAGAACTTGGAGGTACTCGATATATCGTGAGGGGATGGCCGACACTGGAAGAGGCTCAAGGGAACTGGGCTGATTGTTGCTGAGAGCATCACAAATGTGCTACGTGGGCTCTGGAGCAGGCCAAACGCGACGCTGAGCTTGCCTGTCCACGTCTCCTTATCGTCGAACTGTCCAAGCTATTCCCCGGAATCATGTCGTCTGTGCCAGTGACGCTGAACGGGCAGATGCAGTTTCCGAACCCGAACTCGCAGGGCAACAACACCTCTGGCAGTCTAGAGGTGTCGGCTTCGCCCAACCTTCTATGCTCTCCTCCTTCTACGCCTTCACGTCTCAGGGCCACCAGTGTTACACCGATGTCGCCGTCGTCTTCTGCTCCAGAAGACCCACCAGCCTACCAGACAACGGAGACCAACGGAGACTGGGGTTTATATGTCGTCAATGATAGTGGAGTCGCACCTTTCGATGGGCTGTAAGTCATTGATATCTTTCATGAATACCATGTCAAATAAACTTTGTTTTATCTTTTTTTGACAGCCGTCGTGCCTATCGTGGTCTTCGTGCACAGCTGCGACTGGGGACGGCTGCATTGTTGCTGGCTCTAAGTGAGGAAGCGGCCGACGACTGGTTCAACCCATCTGATTAGGAAACAGGGACATGATCGGTATCCATGCGGTATTGTGCTTATTTTTCTTGTCGACAGCTCCCTGACGCCATGCGTTTTAGGAGTAATCATATCACAAGCAATCACCAGGTCCACTTTTTTCTTCTTCCTGTACTACATCTAAGAATTATATATACTCCAAGTCATCCTCAAGGCCTCTCGGGATCTCCCAGGCAAAGCTTTTAGGATTATCTGTGAATAGGCCGTCATATAAGGCGTGCATTTTCGCCGATTATCTCTAAGTCGAATTACAAATTGGTGCCATTGATGTGTTGATGCGCCGTTGGTTGGCTAAACTCAGCCACCGTATGCGCCTGAGTAGCTGGGCCAATGTTTTTGCGAATCCCCTGGCCATTGCAAAATTTTGGGGTCCTTTCCTAAGACAATTTTGTCGCATTCCGAACCCAGTCACTCCATTGCATCCTCCGCAGTGCCGCGTCCTTTTTCTCTTCGACAACCCTCAATGATGCCATCTGACGCGTCATTATCTCCTGAGCCGTCCCCAGGGCCTGTCGGTACCTTGGTCGCTGTTGTCGACGATGCAGCGCAGCCATTGAATTCCATCTCAACGCCTGACCAGGATCCTGACCTTTCCAATCACTCTTCCGGCTCCAAGAACGCGGATAATACGGCTACTGTGGACACGCGTCAGGACGAGGTCAACGCAGGTAACATCGACGTACCGTCTTCACCAAGGGCAGAACAGGAAGACGTGGTCTCACCTACACCGGCCACAAAGGCATCGACCACCCTTTCTTCACTTCCACCTTCCACACAGTCATCATCCGCCACTCCTGCTGCTGTTTCCTCGGATGCCTCAATTGACCAGCCACCCTCGGATCCGCAGGCTGACGCGTCGACCAGTGCTCCTGCACCTCCTTCTACACCAAGACGCCTCATAATCACACGCAATGTCACGCCCAGGTCCTCGAAAAGAGTCTTAACTAGGCTCTCACCCAAGAAGCCGCACGCTTCACCTGTCAAGCGGGCTAAATCGGGTGTCAAGAAGAAAGTTGGGAACCCAGGCAACTTTGACGGCAAACCCCTAGAGTTCTTACAAGAGGAGCTCAAGGTATATAAGAAGCTCAAACCCCGGAGCCGTGCTCGATCCCAATTTTTCGTCAACAACTACGCCAAGTTTACCGAAAAGTTTCCAGATTTTCGTCTACCCTCGAAGAAGTCGTCGCCACCTCCGGCCGAGCTTACCGCAGAGGAACGCGCCAAGATGACAGAGAGTGAATGCAAGGAGTGGGATAAGTCTTATAAGAGGAAGATGGAGATGAGAGATAGAACAGAGGAACAATGCCTTCGTGATGTGAGTTAACCGCAATTATAACTGGAGTATTACTGACGTATCTTTCATCTTTAGGCACTCAAGGCATGGTTTCAATGGCATGGTGGTGATGTCCGGGCCAAGGATCGTGTTTCAGTCGGGCGCTTTCTCCAGCAGGTCAAGGTCAACGACAGAGCGCCGAAGAAGAAGCAAATACCCCAGGTGGTGATGTCTCATCCCGACTATAGAGACGTGATCAAGAATCTTTCCGAGGAGACTGGGAAGTTTGATCGCCTCACCAAGTGTACTGAGGCCGCCACGGCGTTCCTGAAGACGCTAACCGATGATCAACGAAAAGTGCTGGAAGAGGACATCAATGCCCAGTATCTCGCAGCCAAATCGAGATGGGATGTGAGGAAAGAAGGGTCAGATGAGGACAAGCATCGTTTCAATCAAGAACAGTGAGTGCTACCTGCTTGTAGGTCAGTTTAAGACATACTGATTGTTCCCAAGGTATCGCAAGAGTCTTGGTCGGATCGTACAGCCCTTTCTAGATGGTCTACGTGATGTGACGGGTCTGGACGTCGGTCTGCTTATTGGTGAAGATGTGGATGGTCAGGGAAACTGGGATGGTGCAATGTACGTGACACAAATAGCTCGTGCGAGTCAAGGTTCTGACAATTACTTACAGTTATAGTGCACAAGCTGACGAAGCGCCCAAGCTTGCCGACTTTGATCCTGAGAAACTCGATGCCAATTTCGTCAATTTCTTCTACCGCTGGTTACAACATTTGCGATCGCTGTCTCCGTCGAAGGATCAACCTTCGGGTGTTGATGATCAAGTCATCGATTCTGCCACATCCACATCAGGCTCCGAGAACCCACCTGTCGCACCAGCATCATCTACGCCCTTGACCGGGAAGAAGGGCAACAACAAAGCTCTATCACCACGTGGCTCAGATGACGATTCTGGATCGGACTCTGATGAAGAGAGCGATTGGAGTGCAAAGGATGGCCAGATAGAAGAAGACGTCGAAGATGGTGACAAATCGATAGCCGCAGAAGACCAAGATGCTACTACTGAGGACGAAGACGCTGAGCCAGACAATGGCAGACCGCAGACGTTCGAAGAAGAGCGTGCCAGCAACATCAAGAGAAACAAAGCCTTACTCAAGAAACTTGGCCTCGACCGCCCTGTTTTCGAAGCGAAGAAACCAAATCAGAAACGAGCCAAGAAGGAGCGTATGGAGAAAGCAGTGACGGTCGGGACTCAACGACGTTCAGAAAGAAACAAAGGGGTTGTGAAATCTGTAAGTCCTTACTGTTGTGCATGATCAACTGGGCCTAACAAGCACTACCGTACAGTACGCTGAAGGGGAAGCAGCTCAAGACCACTCAGAAGACACGGTGCCATCAGAAGAGAACGACTTGGTCCAGCGTGATGCGCTATCACGTCTGATGGACATGCGCAAGCATTTCCTCGACAATGATGTAGGAATCCCCACATTCATCGAACTTCTGGACTCTGTCACCATAATCGGATCCCCGGGGCATAAGGCGTGGATGGCTCACATCTCGGGGTTGAGTGAGTGGTCTGAGCTAGATGGAGACCCTGCATTGATGCCCAAGGCTAGTTTGAAGTCAAACCATTGTTCTCGACAGCTTCCTAACAACTGTTGCTATAGGTGCCAACCGTTGATCTTGAGGTGAAGCCTCTATCTTCTGACGAGCTCGTCAAGGATGGTGATCATGCTGTAAGTATTCACATCAGTATAAACGATGCAAGGCTGGACTAATTGGACATGACTAGGCACCCAACGCTGATGGTCTACTTGAAGTCGCGGAAGCAGGTGAAGATGCGGGTACAAGGATAGTGTGTGAGGCTGTGGTGGAGGCTTATGAAAAGGTCAAAATACCACATAGGGAACCGTTCATACTGTCAGACTTAGATGACGGTCCCATCAAAGATGTGATGACGTACCTGACTACTTTGCCCAAAGGCAATTCGAGTGGACGTCCTGCCGAATACACGTCGGCAGTCTACCTGTGGTACGATTTACAGGAGCTATGGGAGTCTCAAGGGTATAAGCGAGGAGTAAGTGTTGTTGATATAGCTTTAAAGATACCGATAACTGACTCATTTTGCAGAAATTACCTATGAAGGAACGTCCACCTTTGATTCACCAATGGTGCAAGAAGGGGCATATACGAGGGTTTGAACCATCTGAAGGTCAGGAATGGACTGCCGATTATCTACGCCGTCAATTCTGGGTGTGGTGGTCCGAGGCAAACCCCGAATGGCGACGATACGAGGGAATGTTCGTTCTTCCCGATACTGATGGTGACCTATCAACGTTACATCAGGCAGGGAAAGACGGCCTCGTTTTGCTTCTAGTGGTCTTGAGATGGTGGTACGACATGGCGGATGGCTTGGACATCAACGGCATGTGGATGGAGGCCCTCAAAAGCGTCACCGTTGTGATGGAAGCATTGATTAATGAACTGTATGTTGCTCATTTGCTCTTAGGCTGATATTTGACTCAAAATATGTTGTAGCGGCTCTTTGACATTTACGGGTGAGACCGAATTAGGTACTCAGAAGAGGAAGAGAGTGTCCGAGGCTTCATCTCGCGTCAAGGGCACTGCTAGTAAACGTCGCAAGCTGTGACATTGCAATGTATATGGCTACATAGTGCTCAACATTGCAATGCTCACTACGCCCGTGCTCGCCGCAACGTTGGATGCCTCTGTTCACAATAAAATCATCGTTAGAAGTACCCATTATGTTTGTCTGTGAATCCGGCCGTGTATGCTCTGTAATATGACCGTATTATGCGTTTCCGAGCTTTGATGTTAGACTAAAATTGATAACTTTGGTGTTGTACCTCTACCAAAACCTCAGTGTGACAGGTATATTAATTAATTATTGCAAAGTAGTGACCGAATTGGCTTTTATGTCCGACGAATATGGTCACCCTCTGTTTATGTCCTTTTTGGGAAGAGGATAACTGGTGCCGGGCATGCCGAGGCATCTGCTAAGTACCCTAATTATCTCTGAAAGGAAATCCCTTGGACTTTGCAATGGACTTATAGGTCAATATCCATCAACTTTGCAATGTCCGAACAAGGTCGGCTGATCTGACAATAATACGATGGGCAAAACAGACAGCGCCAGTAAAAGGGGTTGCCGAAGTCTCGCGATAGAGGGCAGCGTGACATTGACGTCCATAGACATTCCCGCCTTCATAGCAGCTCTAGAGCAATCAAGATATCTCGTCAAACCCACAAACCGAAGAGAGCTGATAATCGCACTTTTCTAGTGAATCCAGTAACTCTCTGGCAGTGGGTGGAAAGTCAATATTGCCCTGTACAACCATGACATTAGCATCCGAAGCAAATTCAGACTGAAAGAAAGAAAAAAAACAGACGCACCTGTAGCATGTAGTTGAGCAATAAGGCTGTCGCATCCATGTTCTGCAATGCTTTCGATAAGCAACGATCATCTGCACGGTTCGCTACAGATTGCAGCTGTTGACTAGCCGTCACCAGAAGCCGTGTTTTCGGTGATCCTTGGCTGGGAGAAGCATGAAATGCAGGATATAACTTTGCATCTTGCGTTAACGCATTCAGTATCCTATACAATACCCTTGGCCAGCCACCGTTATCTGAAATCGACGAAATCCCTCGCTGGAATGAAAACATGAGATGTCTGTGAAATAGTTATTTTTGGTATTCACCAATTTGCCCGTGTCTCCTTGGAACACTGTCCTAGGCAATATTTGAGAGGCGTAACCTCCCTCCAGCTCGCCAGATGCGTCGTCTCCGGTGTTTTCCGGGAGTTCCATAGTCGCGGCAACATCGAGAACCCTCAGCCCGTATAACATCGTAATTAAAGGTCCAGCCGTCCTTTGGATCGGTGAGAACGATTCGTGATTCAACATGACCTTCTTGTATACTGGAATCCTATATGATATGCGATATTCCTCGAATAGACTGGTAGCCATCGGCTAATCACCGCCTGAATGAGTACAAATCATCCATTTCTATAACGCTGTAGCCATTCACCTGTAAGCTTGCGGGTATCAGAGAGGACCGCGATGTAGGCACTGTGGCGACTGTTGTAAACCACGGCATACTCAGTACCAGAGGCAAACGAGAGGGATCGGAATCTGGCACGCTCATCCTGTTGTTATCACATTAGGCAAAATGACACTGGCATTATGATAAGCCTTACTTTCATCAGAAAACGAGCGTCTAAAACAAAGAGGCTTAACCGATATCACGAAGGATATGGTTGACTCCAGAAGAACGAGCCACTTTTTTTCCCAGGCAACGTGATTTAACCAGTTTTAATGTACATGTGACACCTAATGAGGCAGTCATCGTTCTAAACTACATTTGCACTTTGATATAGCGTAACGGAATGCTCCTGAAAGGTCCTGCAAAAACGTAGACAAACTGACAATGGGAAGTGACGTTTGGGAACAATATGGCTTAAAGTTCTCTATAACCTCCATCGGAAGGTCCTCCACACCACATGGATTGTAAGTAAAGGACCGAGTGAACTCAAAGGTAGAAGATTCGCTGACGCAAAACTCAAACAGAAGTTCAAAACGAAGAGCTGGTGTTAAATGAGCGACAGAATGACCATCAATCAGCCGAGTGCTTACCTATGCCATCCACTTTATCCCGATGGTTAACCGGAATGTCCAGTTGACAGGAAGCATTGTAATGAACGAAGTTATTGCGGGAACCTTCCTGTGCTTCAATGGAATGAACCCGTAATCCGGTAGCCAAAACGAGCAGAGATAAGTGAAGCTGTGTGACACCATCCAAATGACTTTGCCAATCTAGAAAAAATCAAAACACGAGTGCAAAGACTGTACAGAGGAAGTAAATCACCTTCTAACCCGTATATCGATGGTAAGGCATGATAGTTTGAATGTCGGAGCTTGAACGCCTTTTCAAGAAATTCGCTGTTCTAAAATGAGCAACCGAATTCGCCACTGCATGCTTTCACCTAACTTAGACGGATGAAGGGATGGGCGACGAATAGAGGCTACGTGTATCTGACCAAGGATATCCCTCAGTTTCCGAATAACGTCGTCTTTCTCTGGACGAGCGGACTGACGTTAGAACTATGCACTCGAGTGTGAAAAACGCATCGCACCAGCAAGCAAGTCTTCAAAGTGTGCCCTTTGCTCCTCCATTGTGTCCATAACTTCCTGATACCGGTGTGACGAAAGCGAGGATGTAGATTGCCCACTCCATTGGGAGGACTGTCTCAATTAACTGACATCGGTGAACAATTCGCCCAGAAAGAAAATTGCTTACCTCGCTTAAAGGTGAGTTCAATCTAGCTGCCGCAGCCATAGGAAGCATAAAACAGGCCGTTGAAGTTCAGGTTGAAACCGAAACGGGGAGTAAGAATGACTGAAAGTCGATGTTTGGGAAAGAAGTTAAGGTCAAGGTGTTCTCCCACGATCGTCATTATAGAACGTGTTTATCACACGTTCATTTGACTCCATCCGATGACTGAGACCACCTACTAAGCTCACAGGGAACCAAACAGAAGCACCCGTTGTGTCAAATCGGAGGGGCGTACAGGTAAGCTGTAAAAGATACAATGATGGATGCAACACTAGACTAAATGTGACTGTGTACAGGATCTGCGTTTACCCAATAAACGGTGTTCCTTTCGAGCACATGCCTACCCAGTTGTCTCTTTTAAGGATGTTGTAAGCCACCATGTAATCTCAGGATTAACTCTAGCGACCCTCGGTCTTGCTCGTTTTTGATGATGCTCTTCGAAGACAAGGACTCGACATCCGTTGTCTCGCGACCGCAGGACTGCTTTTCAAACTTGTAAGAGCTACAAGAGGATTTAAATCATATACTCGCTCACCCATTCACAGACCCCATACAGCACAAACACCGATCTTAGACGCCCTGCCCATTAAAGACGTCATAAACCTACAACAAGTATCGTCGACATGTAAGGAGTATCTTCGCGGCTACAGACGTGTCACCTTCGACGACAAGCAACTCTATGGACAATTTTTCGACAAGCAAGAACATATTATCTCTTTCCGCAAAAAGCAGGCGGAATGCCGCGCGCTAGTATCTGGATCCGCGCTGGCGTTGATGCTAGGCCGCTCCCCACACAAGCCCCACGATCTGGACATATTTACACCGATGATCTATGTCGACAACATGGAAGCGTTCATCGGTACAACGGGATACAAAAGGGCAGACAACGAGGAGTGTACATCACAGCAAGCGACAGAACGCACCCGGAATGCAGAGACTCTGTCCGACGATACGCTCGAAGAACTGGACGCTGAAGATAACACGGAAGACGTTGCGGAATACAATCAACACGCAGTGGAAACTGTACTAACATTCCAACATGATAATGGACAGCGACTGCAAATAATAGGGACAAAGGTGGAGCCCATTGACGCTATCTTGGGATTCTATTCCAGTAAGTATCTTTGTTCTGGTAGCTGAAGCATATCTTTGATACCTCACAGCACTGGTAATGAATGTCGCGACAGCTACGAAGGTCATTTCGCTCTACCCATATACCTCATTCGTGGAGCAAAAAGCCGTATATCTCAAAAATGGACGCCCGCGGCCATAAGAGCCAGAAACAAGTACGAATCGAGGGGCTGGACGTCGGTATTCACCATAGACGCTAGAACGGCCGTTGATTCTCGAAGTGAACTGTCTTTCAAGACTCGTTGGGTAGGAGACCGCCACAGCTGGATTTTGGATCTAACTCCGGTGCCAGGCGAAGAGGATCTAGACAAGGCTTACACATCGGTTATGGTTTCCTCTTGGAACATCTCTTGTCCCACCCCCACGTCGGTGTGACTCGTGAAGAACACCATGTCCTGCGATTTCCTCCGTGAACCACTCGTCATCACCTGCGAGGCAGAAAATGCTTTATGGGCCCATCACTGCCTCGCAACCCCCAATAAGTTCGGACGAATATTGGATTGGTTGCCGATGGACGACGGAACTCTGGCCATTCGCTTTGAAGACGTACAGCTAGATGGAAGGTGCGCTTAGTTTTTCAGCTTCATGGCGTCAACAAAACACTGACTTCCACATCGTCCAAACAAAAAGTACAGATAAAGAGTCAGGTTCGCGAATCCAAGTGGCCCGCCTAGATGACCAATACAAGCAGTGAGTTGTTGTATGTGAATCTATGTTCATACTTTTACCTATGGTATCGGTTACAGTGTCAAGGAAATAGTGGAACATTCCCATCAGATCTCCTTGAGATTCCTATCGTCCTTCTACGATATCACGGACGCTATTCATAGACGACAAGAGACCATTCAGAACATGTTTACAGACTTCAGCTCTGCATGGAGCCGGTATAAGATACCTCACGAAACCCTCGAACAACCCAACGGACATGTTGCATGGCTAATCATCCGATGTATAGATGATATAAAGAATACTGGCTACTGCGACACAATAACCGTAAGCACTACTCAGCATAACGCAATTATTTCTAGCTCTAACTAGATCAACAGGTTGATACACAGTTCACCATCGACTGGGAGCACGAGCGAATCTGCACTACCGCGTATCTCCTGGTACGAGACGACACTGTGAAGAGGGTTATTGGCGAACTTTCATTTTGGTCGCTCGAGGAGTTTAAAAGAGCGAACTTGGACGTTATAGTCATGTCCGACGCAGCATCGCTTCCAAGCGATTAGGGGACCACAGAAATGCCGACTATCGATCTAAGTGTGACTACATTCCAAATTAGACCTACTGCTCACCTGTACTATACGTGAACTCTGCTTTGCAATTTGCTTTCCGTTCACCGAATCGTCAATAGAACATCCATATATGCCTACAACGAAGACTGGTACACAAATAGAAGCCGGCGTCAAAGGACGCCTTTGATAACCAACAAATCTATCCTTCATCGCGTTGAAGGCACCCATCCGATCTTAAGCCCAGGAACCAAAGACAGTGTAACGACTTTCCAAGTGGAAGTCACTTGCATCCGGCAGCACTTGTCTCGTATCTAAAGGAATGTGTGAGGTACAACAAAGAAATCCATCTATTTCTATAAAACTAGCTTAGAACAGGCATCCGCGAACACAGGACCCACATCTAAACATCTACCTTTCCCAGCACAATAGCAAACAATCTGTTAAAATGAACCGTGTGATGAGTATTGCTAGTACCCCGGAAACCGGTGACCGTAAACACAACCGTAACCAAAGTTCCCTCTTCTACTTCCGGATAAGGATAAAGTGGAAGTGTCTCGTAACTTTCCCAATCTTTCGCACCAAACAGAAATCCCTTTGAACTTGGGCCCGTCCGTCCGTCGTAGAGAGGCACTAGAATAGCATGAAACATCAACGGAATCATAACAAAAAAAGAAACACGAAACTTACAGCCCTCATCGAACATACGGTAAGCCGGGGCACCCTTGACGAGTACATTTACTTTGGAGATGTCCCTCTGTGCACCTTCCGTCGAGCTGTCACCATCATCTCCGTCATCCTCGCCTTTCCTTGCGGCCGCTGCAGTGGTTTGTTTCGAAGGAGACGAGTACGGTGTAGACGCGAGTCTATCTGAGTCCCTTTCGCTGCCTACCAATGCTGTGAGTAGACGGCAATTTGTACCACAGGAAGCTATATCACTCACGACGAGGTGCCCATCCCTGCCTTTTGGTTTGAAAAACCAAGGCACTGTTACGCCCCGGTGCATGCATGCTGCCGTCGTTGTAGAATGTGCCCAAGTTACACTGAAATATCTCCCAATCGTTCTCCAGCATTCTGAGGTGGAGCTGTTTCACATGAGAGTCTCCGACTTCCCTGCCTTGAGAAAGAAAACTTCGGTGACAGAGACCCGTCACCACAAAGCAGGCGGTACGGGACCCACCAGGGGCAGGTAAACGAATGCACTCCCAATTGCGAGTAAAGTTTGAAAGTGGTATCCTCATGGGATTCTGAAAGTCCCGGTATCCCATAAATACTATGGACCGTATTAATTTGCTGTGAACGTATAAGTAGAACCCCAAATTCCGCTGCAAACTAGACAACGTACCTCTTCACTCAAGGAATCACCTTTTCAAGTATGCCACCATACGACACCGCAGCGAAATCATCAAAGACATTCTCATTGTTGGGATATCCGATAAACCTACTGCGGCGAAGTCTGTTTGACCTCTGTCAAGAAACAGGCTCGCGTACTCAGGATATCGCCACTTACTCGTTGATCCACGTCAATCCTTCGTAGAGAGCCCTCAGGCTGGAATGAACACGTTCAAAGTAAAGAAGGGGAACCTTCGAATCCCTGCGGTCCGAACCACCGTTAGAGTCACCGCTCTCCTCAGCTGATGTAGTGATTCTTTTGTAAAAGTGACCGACAGTTATCACAACGGGATTTGCAAAAGTACGGGATAACTCCTTTTGCAAAAGTAGGGGACAAGTAATCAAGGCAGATAAGAGGTACTGTCCGCTTTGGGTGCTTCCAAATTGGGAAGGATCATTCCCACACCTTCTGGAGAGGGAACAGGCCGCTTTTTTGAGATCTGGAGATGTTCCCACACCGCTTTTGGCATCCCAAAATGGAAGGTGCTCTTTCCATGATGTAACAGTGCGGTTTTTGGGCGCTTTTTTTGCGGAAAAATTATTCCCACACCTCCTGACATCATCTGGGTGCCTCCCTACTCCGCTTTTGGCTTCCCAAAATGGAAGGTGGCCTTACCTCATCATTTTCCACCTGGAATCAATGCATTGGGGGGCTATTGGGGCATGTTGGGGGGCTATAAAAATCGCATTTTTGAGGGAATATGTTCTAATATGTTCTAAAAGCATGCCCCTGCTATTGGGGGGGCAGGGGAATGCAAAAAAAGCGGTCCAAATATGGTAATTCAGGAAAATGGCCTATTAGATCTTGGGCTATAGGGCAGATATTGACATGGGGTAAGTTGGAGGACCTAGATACATGTAATACAAGCCTGGGGACACCCAATAGTACATAGATTAATGGGATAATGGTGCTTAAATATCAAAAATACTGAAAATCTCCGAAATTAGGGGAATAAAATTACAGGATGGGATGTAGTGCAGCTAGGGCTTAGATATTGTGAATCAGAGAGGATATATATGTCCCCTTGCTTCGTTTACAATCCTGGAGAGCTACCTATTTTTCCAGATTTATTACAGCTAAATTCGCTTTTTTTGGACATTAATAATACTATACCACAGGGAATGATTGGGATGGGCTAATTCTTGTTCATAACCCACTTTAGAGTGTAGAGATGACGAATATATACTTGCCCAAGCACTCCTGTATGTGCAACACCTTGTTCAATCCAATGTATTGTACAGTTATGTAACACAGGCAGTAGTAGATGAATAGCACCTCAGGGAAGCATCCCAGCACCAAGGAGAGTTCAGAATCGAGTTCAGGCACCCAAAATACACTTTCCTACCATGGAAGGACATTTTATGAATACATCTGTAGGTTGCTACATAAAAAATACATAAAAAATCGCATTTTTAGGGGTTTTTTTGTACTGGAGCATGGGGATTGCTCCTAAAATCACCAAAAGTGAATGAGAGACCGTTCACCATGCATAGAACAGGGATCTTATTAATGTCCAAAAAAAGCGAATTTAGCTGTAATAAATCTGGAAAAATAGGTAGCTCTCCAGGATTGTAAACGAAGCAAGGGGACATATATATCATCTCTGATTCACAATATCTAAGCCCTAGCTGCACTACATCCCATCCTGTAATTTTATTCCCCTAATTTCGGAGATTTTCAGTATTTTTGATATTTAAGCACCATTATCCCATTAATCTATGTACTATTGGGTGTCCCCAGGCTTGTAGTACATGTATCTAGGTCCTCCAACTTACCCCATGTCAATATCTGCCCTATAGCCCAAGATCTAATAGGCCATTTTCCTGAATTACCATATTTGGACCGCTTTTTTTGCATTCCCCTGCCCCCCCAATAGCAGGGGCATGCTTTTAGAACATATTAGAACATATTCCCTCAAAAATGCGATTTTTATAGCCCCCCAACATGCCCCAATAGCCCCCCAATGCATTGATTCCAGGTGGAAAATGATGAGGTAAGGCCACCTTCCATTTTGGGAAGCCAAAAGCGGAGTAGGGAGGCACCCAGATGATGTCAGGAGGTGTGGGAATAATTTTTCCGCAAAAAAAGCGCCCAAAAACCGCACTGTTACATCATGGAAAGAGCACCTTCCATTTTGGGATGCCAAAAGCGGTGTGGGAACATCTCCAGATCTCAAAAAAGCGGCCTGTTCCCTCTCCAGAAGGTGTGGGAATGATCCTTCCCAATTTGGAAGCACCCAAAGCGGACAGTACCTCTTATCTGCCTTGATTACTTGTCCCCTACTTTTGCAAAAGGAGTTATCCCGTACTTTTGCAAATCCCGTTGTGATAACTGTCGGTCACTTTTGTAAAAGTATGGCTGCATCTGGTGCTCTCCTGCTCATCAACGTCATCGTCTTCATCAGGCACCTCAACAGCCGCCGAGAAGACCGCCAGAGGCAACCTACATCAAACATCAGTAACACGATCAATGGGTATCACGGGAGCAATAAACGTACTGTGTAGCAGCTGCCAGCCTGTTAGAGCGGCTTCTTCCTTCATTCCTGCCAACATGCAAGCTCAAATCAAACAGCGTCGCACTACAACAGAAACAACATACCCCTCAGACCCAGTAGCCGTCCCAGATGAACCTGTATCCGCGACAGCGGGCGACTCTGAGATAACAGAACGTGAAGCAGGAGATTCAGTAGAGGATGCCTTGGCGTTTTTGCGGCGACTCGAAGGCCTATCACAAAAAATAGAGAAACAATCAGCATTGCAGGGGATGCCCGTACCAAAACACGCCCCATACCGAACCTCCTGTATACGAGAAGCCTTCCCTGAATGAGTTTTAGAGCTGAAAATGAACGTATGAACAGTTAGAATACAGCATGGAGTGAAGAAAACGAGAAACGCCAATAAAACACCAACACTCACTCTGCAGGTTCTTTTCGTTTTTGATCCTTCTTACCACCAGAAAGGGTTACATCAGGTGTAAGCCTACAAATGCCGAGGTCAGTGCTAGCTGAATGTAGCAACGGATTGGTACTTTACTTCAACGCCTGTGCTAACATAGTCTGAGGCGAGGGAAGTTCTTCGTCGGTATCTGTAAGGGATCTGTTCCCTAATAAACGACTGCTTGTCTAGCAAGCAGGAAGAAACGTCACCTCAAAGTATTATCGCTACAACGGCACGCAAATCAATATCCTGCTAAGCCCCCAAAAAAGGCGAACGCATGGTGTTCTCGGTATGGCAGGAGATTCCGAACGCATTGTAACATCGGATTTATATCCATCCCCGGTGGAAACGTCACCCGTTTCATCAACAGACCCTGTAGCCTTAGAAGGAGCTAACGCGCTTACATGCTTCTTGCCTTTGGAACAACCGTAGGACGATAAGAACTGTCTGAAAGTCTGTGAAAGCAATCAGTACTGTATCAGGTATGCGCAAATCACAATAACACCAGCACCAGTTATACTGAATAAAACTTACCCTTCTGCGTCCACTACATCACCGCTATCCTGCAAAGCTGCGTCCAACCTAATAAATCAGCCTATGTCAACGGGGGCACCAACTAGGCGTATACAAAGAAATCCTTACTTGGATACCAGGCTAGGTTCTGCAGAAACGGCTTCTTTCGCTCGAGCGGACAACTTCCTACTAAATCACAACATCCTGCACTCAGTACTCGTCAAATAAATGCCAATGGTTGCCTCACTTTCGACCACTTGCACGTCGAGTAGGCAACTCACTATCCCGGAAACCGACACTAATTCTAATGGTAAGCGAAACTCGAGACCCGACTCAAAATAATTCCCACCCTGCAGCTTTTCGAGGCGAAAGGGTAAGATCCTGGACATGGATCTTGGACGGCGACATGCTGTATGATGCATATACGGGTAAGGAAAAGGATTAAAAGCTGTAGTGAAATACTCACTTGTCATCCCCCGCTGCCCTCCTTTTCTTTGGACTTGGCCTACAATAAAACAAACGTCAAGCAAAGGATACACATGACCAAAACAACCACCCACGAATCAACTGCAACCGAGGCCTCTTTAGATTCCTCCGATTCCGAATTAGAGGCTAGAATCATGCTAAACGATAAGAACGTTTCGGTTTGCGATTATTCAAGGTGCAAAGGCATGAACAAAACCGAGTACCTGTCGTCGGAAGAAGAAACTTGTAAAGCCTTCTTATCCTTCGAGCCCATACCAGAAATACTGCGGGAAAAGGGGACACTATGAAGAAACCTAAGCCGCCATTGTCCCAAACTCACCTGGGCCTAACATCTGTGACGTGCACCACGACATCCCTAAAGCCATTGTCGTTAACAAAAGAGAACGAAAAACAACGACAGAAGCACTCACTCATCCGACTCCACAGAGCCAAATTGCTCGATAGGCGATTCTGAACGAATATTGGGCCTCGCTCCACGACTTCAGCAACAAAAATTAGCATTCACAGACAGCACTATGCAACGAAAAAACACCCACGCTACAGATACCACAGAGCCTTCCAAGTCAGAGGAGTCATCTAGAATAATCACTTTCCTGCACAGTTAACAGAAGAAACCAACGTCAGCAACTCCAAACGGTAAACTACACGCACATACCCTGCACCCCTCTCACCCCTCTTCGAGATACCAGCGGTAGAGCCCTTTCCTGCTTTGACACCTTTCTGAACGCTCCGTCTACAAAGGACCGAATAAGTCGCCTTGAGAGGCCACCGTCATGCACCACGACTTACTTCGACACTTGTAAGTCTTCTTTGGTGGCAGGCGTAGACAAATCGCCTGCTGTCCTGAAACGAAGCTTAAACGCGTGTATCAGACCATGATGGAAAGCGAACATACCCCTTCCGATCCAAGTCACGACTCCCAACGACTTCATCCCCCTTGCGAGAGGGCTGCTTTGGCTCTTTTTTCACCGAGACTCTGAGAAGCAATGAAAACTTGTCCAACAAAGCTTCAGCCAACAACACGTACCCAGTTTTACGTGCAGAAGGCATTGCAGAACAGTAGAGAAGAAGAATAGCACCAAGTTGCTGCTTATAGTACGGCTTGTGCTCGATGCTTTTTATGCAACTACCTGTCGATTACGATAATGTCGAGATGGATTCAACTATACAATGAACACTTACCCTATCAAGAAACCTCAAAGGTGCCATTGTGCATTCGAAGATCCATGAAGAGCCTAACAAGATCCGAATTCACGCCGACTTGAAACGAGAGGATAAGCCGAATGAGCAATGGAGATGCAAAACGAAGTGGAACTAATGCCTGCAGGAGAACGAACAACGCCAGACGGCGACCACGCGGCAAGAAAACAGATCCAAACAAAAAAAAAAGAGGAAAGAAATCGTTGACCATTATGCATTACGTACGACTACTCCTAGCCCAAAAACGCCGCAGCCAGAACACTGTCAAATCGCCTGTCATCCACCTTCTCCTTGACACTAAGTAAGTCGTATACGAAACTCACCCCCCTCCTCCCCTGCACTGCACCAACAAGATTTGAAGATCTATCTGACAGTCGTGCCCATAAACCCTGTTTCACCCATAAAACGAGGATCCCGACTATGGCTCTTCCCGAAACAACTGGACGCGAAAGCCGCCATGTTAGGAAGACTCTACGACTACGACAACGCAGGTACGCGTCACATTCTGACAATATGGTAAAGGAATGCTGACTGATATACAATGTAAGCCTGTCGGCTACAGTCTCTTGCCGCAACGAGGATTTCGACCGGTTATCTAGCACATCCTCTTTCTATCTACGCGAAAGTCAGTCGATCACACTTCTTACGCACCAAAGTCACAATCTGAACGCCTCGTATTGCAGGAAGTTCCAAGGGAACTCTTCACACCCACAAATGCCCATTCCACTAACGGCGACTCATGGAGATTAACAGTACAAGACACCGAAACCGGTATCCCAGAAGAAGCTGTCTTCACCGTCCACGGAGTCATACTGGAATGTGATCTGCCGCCTGTCGTCAGACAATCGACCAAGTGAGTCTCCACCTCGTCTCTACTAAAACATACAATACTCATTAACCACATAGACCCACTGCAGCCAAGTACGCCCAACAGAAAGTGATACTAGCAGGTCTCGGTTCCCAAACGTTCAATGACGCTGTTGACGGCGTATTACGCCTAGACAGTCAGCTTCGGATGAACGTTCGGGAGATAGGAACCACTTCCTACATCGGCCAACAGGACAAATACGTGACTATGGAGATTGGAAACCGCTATTTTACCAGCAAACGTCTAGCCTTGACCGAGCAACACATGCCCTTCTCACCAAGCATTGACCCAAAGGGATTTTTGGAAGAGATGAGAGGAGACTCCTTCCTACACACCTCGGAGAATCAAGTGGAATACTACGAGCGATACATGGTCAACAACGAGCAAAAGTAAGTCAAGCTCCTTCAACCATAATAGACTTAACTCTTACTCTTCCCAGATTCAAAAGCGTGTTGCCAGCATTCATCAAATGTGGTGACTTAGTTGAAGTCCAACTTACCATTTCGCTCGTAGATCTTGTCCAAGGAAAAAACGCCATTCACGGTAACCAATACATCACTAAACTTATACTGCGATCCGTCACTCTCCTCGACCAAACTTTCACTGAGGTGCGTTTTCCCCCCTCGTCATTTTATCCGTCTCAGGCTAACCCAAACTATCGTTTAGAAATGGCAGCTTGCAAATGTCATGCCACAGAAACAGTTGTCACTTAAGAGGAAAGTGGGACACGACGACGAACAGTCTAGAGAAGCACAGGAAAGACTGAAGAGGATGGCAATAGATAAACAATGATTATTTCAGCAGTACTACCGCTTGTCTCCGATGTTATCCGCTTGTACCAAACAAAGTGTTTCTTCTGCATGGTATACCTAGCTAGAGTTTTCAATATACGAATTGCCTACACCGAAAGGACGCTGAATTAACTGAGGAGTCATTCCCCACAAAGGCTAGGCGTAGAAATGATACCCAGCCGTTTACCACTGTGGCCCAGTACATGCATGCTTCGTATGAAGAACGGTGAAATAATGCAACAATGCCTGATCTAAGGGTACCCATTGCAACTTGACAGGCGAAGGCATCGAGAATTCGCGGACCGCAAATGGAATTACTTGTCTAACCGGGTACAAGACGGATCTACTGTGGTACAAGACGCACGTCTCTGCCGTACAATGACAAGAATTCTTCCACAGAAAAGTACATCACAGACTGGTCTATAGGCAACGGGTCAAAAGGAATTGTACCATCTGTATGAAGTCGCTCGTAAATAAGATGGACGTGCCTAGTGAGGAGAAAGAATCATATTAAAAAAAGCGGCTCAGCATCAACGTCATCCACAGTCAAAGTCGACACTCACTCAACAACCTGTCGAGCCTCCGATTCCGTAGTAGAAGGCTTCAGAACTTCATCGTTCTCGTAAATCACCAACATGGGGCCTAACCAAGGACGTCTGGACCCCTCGGACAAGGTTTGCAACGCGGAGGTCACGAAACCGTTTATAGGGAAACGATTGTCCCCCCCTTGATCGAAATAAACCAACATATAGTTCACAGGGGGATCAGTGAACATGTACGTCCGCCGAAGCACATGAGTGCCGAGCTCTCCTTGCGGAGCAGGATCCAAGTAAGGATAAAAATCATTTCGACTCAACGCGTCGCGCCAAATCTCGCCAAGCTGGGCGTCTCCGTCAGTAGGAAAATAGAGAACAGTCTACACCGATTCAGAGGAAAATCAGTCGGAGACGCTGTACACTCTGAACCATGAACTCACTTTCTGGCCCAGCATATTTACCTTCGTCGGAAATAGGAAAGAACGGAGGCCATGGACAAGACGATCTTCAATCGACTGCCCAAACGATAATGAGAAACCAATATAAGACACATAGCTACACTTTGCACCTCACTACGCGGCTGTTTGTTGCCAGCTTCAATTTGAACGTCAACCGAACGAATAGCTTCATTAGCAAGAGGTTTCGTCTATAACAGCATTAGCGGTAGCAGGTCCAACTGGAGAGAACACCTCACCATCAACAACACTGAACAAAGTGATATAGAGTCCCTCGCAGGACCTATCCATCTTATATAGCGACTTACATACCAAGCTGCGGTGTTACACCTCACCTTTCCATCGTCAGAAGTCATGGACTTTGTACACCAATCGCTCTTCGTAGGCTTCCCCGGTCGACGGATCGAGATTGAATTCCCATAGAAACCATGAATCCTCTCTTCCGATACTTCAAGTAACTGCAGGCCTGTCCCTGCGTGGCAATCACCAAAACTGCGCTAGTATAACCCACGATGGCATCGCGCTGGAGAGAGGAAGCTACTTTGTTTTGAACAACCTTCTCTTCACACGAAAACAGCGGTGAGCACCTATCGAAAATAAGATAAAATGAAACGAAAGGAAAATAGAAGGGTGTCAGGTACGGGCAGACCCCTGAAATAGCTCCTTTCCGGTACTGTGGATACAAAGGAATAGTCACCGACGTCGACGTGAACTCGAGCGCAACGAAGACCCCAAAAAGCCGATGCGAGGAAGAAAAACCGAACCAAAAGCCACACCTCTATACTACACTTGACCAGATGTAGACAGACGCCACCCACTACAATGAACAGATTTATTCACGTCAACATAAAGATCGTAAGGAGATGCAGCCACTTGCCGTGATTTTCAAGTTCCTACGAAAGGATCGATAACCCTAGCGAGCAAGGATTGAAATGTATTATTCGGATGCTGCGCAACACCTACAGCAAACAACGCCCAGGAACACGGATCCTGGTCTCCACCGCAGATCAGGCTCTGAATTTGTGGCAAACAACCCCATACCGACGACCTCATGATTGCCTCCCAATGCAGTCTCTGTCGAACGACCAAACAACGCAATATACGCAATCAGCTAATAGAAACCCCTTGAGTTGCGCCGCCCATCCGATGACCAATACCTCCTTGTAACCGGACCAGAAATGTGCAGCCCATGATTGATTCATCCGCTCATTATGCAATACGCCACCCGCCAGTAACATCTCGCATACACGAAGCTCAGCCACACGTACAGCGAACAATGTACCGGAACGCTTCCTGCTTGGATCCACTCGAGACACGAACCCATTGAGGAGGCAATCAATCAAAATACCGAAAAAAAAACCTGCCTAGCATTCAGAAGAACCCGTTAGTACGCTAACCAAAGATCAGACTCAATAAACAAACCTACTGACTTTGGATCGTGCAAGTCGGACCTTCCACCATGCCAACATCCATCCGCTCAATCCTAAAAAAGCAGGGCTTCTTCCAATGGACTACCGAAAGACTGTCACATCAGCAAGGGGATAACTCCAAGCTAAATTCCGGGTACTCGAAGACGAGTATGCAGCGCCACCCAAAGCATACCGAGGAAAAAGATTGCTATAGATTAGTCTAAGACAACGGGATGGTAGGTGAAGGATTCCGGATCGCCAACGAAATAACCGGTTTAGCAACGTTTCCAAAAAAAGCCGACGCTGATTGCACAACCTCTCGGCGACGAAGGAAGCAAAGGGACACACGATTGGCCATCACGAAATCGACCCAGCACACACACCAGAATCCCCGTTCCAAATGCAAAATCCGAATTGACGTACCTGAACCACGCTTGCTGTTTAAATAATCCCAAAAAAAGCCGATGCAAGGCAATACGCTGCTTCCCAGAGAGACATGCAATCAGGTTGGCATCAAATTACCATGATCGTTTCCCCGAACTGAACTGACTAGAAAACTAAAACACAGAATCACTTACCATCGCACAAGTTCTCAATTCCTTGCGCTACAATGAAAAGCAAGCTGTGCGAGCGTTGGTCGAGTACTTGATGTTGCCAGGTAACTACAATGCCCTCCAATTAACCCGTTCTTCTAACTCCCCGTACTATGCTCTAGATGCAAGCGACTCTGTATACGACATCCTATCCCAAACCACCTTTATGGACGACCTTGCCAATGCCATGAACTTCAGTGAGGACACCAGCGAATCCTCATCCTCGATCTCAGACGACGACTACGAAAAGATCGCCACCTCAGACGAATGCAACGAGAGAGAAGGATCATCAGAATCAGAGTCAGAGGATAACATGTCGGAATAACTTCTATCCCAAAAAGTACTATAACACGTGTTGTCACCTGAAATTACGTACACTCTCCTTTCCCGAAAAAAAAAAGTGGTTTTGTCATACTGGTTCGTTTCTGATACCAGCAAGCGCTTCACTTGCATTTGTCCCCTAGGCAGTAGAAGTTGAGCGACCCACGGCATACGTTGAGTGTCTTTCAGGCAAAACTATGCATCAAACCCGAAAACTAACTTTGAGTCCATATCGCACAGAAAGACAACCACCTTCGTCTCAAAACAGAGGAAGGCATGTTCATGAAGCAGAAGAGGGCGCAACGACTCCACGATGCTCTCATAGCGGAAATCTTCAAAGAAACTATGCGCCAAGAAGGAAGGGAGAAGTATGTCCATCTCCTGACAATCAATCGCGACATAGCGGAAGAGTATGTCATCCTCTATCAGCTAGCGGCTTCTTCTAACGTCCTATACCCATCAAAACATAGATTATATCCCGTCTTCTACACCCAAATCACAATATACCATAGAATTACACTGGCGTTGCTGTTAACAACACTGAACAACAATCCTGTCAAATCAACTCTCACCAAGTCTCTTTACATCCGCCTAGGCTGCACCAACTCAATAATTCCGAAAAACTTGCACCCTATAACACCTCCTTCCATAACGTTAACATGCCGACTCAAAGAGAAACACGTGTGCCACCACCTTCGCGTGGAAGACACCCCAAAACTGCACGAATTAGCGTCTATTTACTCGGAATCCGCCACAACATTTGTACTTCACAGCAACAGGCCTACCCCCTACTCATGGAGAATTTTGCAGTACCTCTCCTTTTCGGACGTCACAGATGTAGAAGCGCCCATCGAAGTGCTCAGTATACTGTCGCCTCATATTCCCTTTCCCAATGCAACGCGCATGCGGTTATCAGTCATCAGCGACGCTACTGCCGGACGCACAGTAGACCGACACGATTTCCGGCAATATACAAACCTACGTTACCTCCTATTGTCATATTGGGACGTACAGGACGATACCATGAATCAAATCATGAACCACCTTCGAGTACCAAACAACATAGTGTGTGTAGGCCTGGAGCAAGACCAGGGTAACAGACTTCCTTGCACCGAAAACCGCCTACAGGCATGGCTTTCCGTCCACTGGCTTACAATGGTAATGTCGCCGGAAGGGTTAGACCTGGTATCCCTTCAATGGCGATGCTACTTCGACCAAGAGCTATTCCGTCACGCCGAAACAACAGAAGAGTTGTTAGATGATATGTTCACCATCAACACCTGCGACGGGGACGACATATGGCAGGCAATGGAGTCACAAGTTCTCCGAAAGAATGTCAGCTTATGAATACCAACTCTGTACCCAAAATATTATGTCTTTGTAGCATAGAACTGCCAGCACAGCGATATCGATTGCACAAAATTTAGAACGACGCCTCCGACCACGTCCACCTAACAACGCAAGCGAGCCCTAGAACCCTCCCATAAGCTCCTCGAACACTGTACAGAAAATCTTTATGAATCCAGTAATCTTGAACAAGCTCTGCGAGACTCACCTGAATCAGCGCTATGAACTAACATGAGACCGTGCAACACCGGCACACCCAAGAAGGTAGCCAGTCCACCGCGAAGCCAGTTTAGTGTGTACGTATCGTAAAGAGCGGACATCGGGTCGACTTGAGTATCGCGCTCAAACATAAGATAGCCTTCAAGCCTGATAGCCTCCACCGACCAAAGCCGAGCAGTCGAAATTGACGTCAAATCTCTCTCCGCCGCATTCTCGCCGTGGGGACACTCGGCCAAACCGGTGATATAAGTGCGCATAGTATCACCCTCGATCACGGTTGCCAAAGTATCCAACACAACCTTCACGTTACGACGGAAACGTTCGGTCAACATAGCAATATTTGAGTACCGTTTCTGAATATGAATGGGAAACTCCTGAACAGCTGTTCAATCAACGCTTCAAGCATCACAGGAAAATCACTAACCGCAAAATTCCGAAGCAGAAACATCTCCAGCTGTAGAGCTCGATTGTTATCGGCACCACGGATACTGCCCAACAACCCATCGCCCACTCGAGGATATGCTTCCACCAAGCGACAGAAGAACTCCTGATGCACAGGTACAGAAACGCGCATGAGCAGGTCAAGGTCGCGACTCGGATTGGAGAATGACATCTCAGTGAGTGTTGACAATCACTATCGCCCACTCCATCTTTTATACCCACTACTTTCAACTAACCCTGAATCCACATCAACCTACCACGAAAAAATCGCATCTAAGATAAACCGAATCTCTGCCCGTCTACAAATCGAACTACAGGATGATCTGTGTCACTCGAACGAATAGCCGAAACACACCCCATCTCCGCCGCCACACCTCAAGTACAAGAGGCCCGCGACCTAACCGACCATCGACCAAAAGACAGTTCAGGAACTATTACTTCACCGAAAATACAACTTTGCGATACACTTCGTACTAACGAGCTAAAGTACCATCTTCCTCGTGGAAAACCCTTGCCAGCAACCTCCTCCTGCCCAAGAACCCCTTCGCCTTCGACCAAAAGGCGTCCTCGGAAGGTCGGTGGAATATCACATGCGTGAGATTGCATAGATAATCTAGCTCCGGCAGACCACAACTTGAATAAACCAGGAAAGCGGGATTCCCAAATACAGGAATAACTACCTTTGGGTGAAAAGTAGAGTTGGCATAAAGTTCGTGCCTTGCAAATTGTCCTTCCCCGCGCAAGAGCGCCACGACGCCACTCTCCGCAGGCAGTATCATTTGACGAAGAAAATCCTGGAGATTGTTGTCCCAGTCACGTCCGCAGAGAGCTACCGCCACTTCAGACACAGGGCTGATGTGCCTGAGATCAAAGGATATGCCTGCATCGGGGACACCCCAAACGCACTGAATGCAAAGACGCTTCAGAACAGGCCAGCACTCCACAAGGGAAGCGGGGGTAAGACGATGAATCCTAGTCGAACGATGCCTAATGTCAAAGGCACGATAATACTGACGGAGTCGCGCATGGAGAATGATTGTTGCCTGGGGGCTCAACAGCACGTAGTGAGGAGCCTCCAACGTATGCAGTCGAGGAAACACGTTCGACCGCATGGAAGAAATGACGTCTGGATGTACGTGGGTACTGAGAACCAATACTCGAAGGGACGACGACACGGCAGCCAAAACTGCTGGGATAGCGTACGGATCACCAAACGAATAAGGAACGTCGACGTCTAGAATAGGGATACCAGAGAAATTGATGCAAAGATTTTCCACCAATGTCCCCAAGTACGGGTTGTCGACAAATGTTCGGGACAATTTCTGTAGCCTCTTGTCGAAGCATATGCCTAGCCTACCGCAGTGGCAGTGGATTGACTGAGGCTTACCTGATGAATATATCTGATGAGAGATAGAAGCGTATGCGACTTGGTAGTGTGTAAAGCTCTGTCTATTCCAGTAGATACCAACTAGCTTATATACTAAAGTACAGAAGTAACCCGCATAGGAGTCCAAGTGGTACGTACAGTAAGACTAAGGAATTCCGAGTGGTGCTCGGTGATAGAGTGGATATAATCTAATCTAAAGATAGTTTCAACACTCCCCCTCGCTAAGTGCAGCTAGGATTATAGAAGGACTCTGAATATGAGGACAAGGAAGTGAAGGCATCATCTATTATCGCTAGGTCTGCGTTATGAATCTAGATGTGCTTTTTGCTCTTCATTGTGAGTCGTTTTATTCTTTGCTGCGTTGAGCGAGCTTATTGAGTATAAAACTCAAGCCCAAGATGCTTTCTGAATTCCAAGAACTTGACATGGCCAAGATTCTTAGTGAACATATCAGCAGGATTATAATCTCCGTTTATGAAAAACAGATCAACCTTTCCATCCTCGACAGATTCGCGAACATAATGATAACGTATATCAATGTGCTTAGTTCGGCGTTCCTGTACAGGGTTGGAGGCGATAAATATCGAGCCTTGGTTGTCTCCACAGATTGGTATGGCTGGATTTGGAAGTCCAAGCTCTGTGAGAAGAGATTTGATCCATGCAGCCTGACGGCTACAGTCCGAAAGAGCCATATATTCGGCTTCGGTTGAAGAAAGGGCAACAGTCTTCTGTGCACGAGATTGCCAGCAGAATATGCCATTTGCCAACTTATAAAAGTATCCAGTCACAGAACGGCGCTTGATGGGATCAGCAGCCCAGTCTGAGTCTGTGTACGCTAACAATCCTTTATTTGATTTTCCGTCATATACTAAAGCATAGTTTGACGTTCCAGCAAGATAGCGGCAAATATATAGCGCTTTGCTAAGATGATCTTTTGAAGGATTCGCAGAGAATTGCGATAGCTTTGTGACGGCATAGGCAATATCAGGTCGTGTGCCTAACATAATGTATAGCAGTGACCCGATGACTGACTGAAATCTGGAGCGAATAGCAGGGTCGACAGACTCTTTGTTCTCTACTGGCTTATAGCCTGCAGGAAGAGGTGTCTTTGCTACTTTAGCATTTTCCATTCCTAAACGTTGCAGCACTTTCTTGAGGTATGGAATTTGGTCAATTAAGACTCTATCACCATCTCGACGAATGCGTATACGTAGGAACTCATTTGCTTCTCCAAGATCACGACATTCCCATTTTTTCATGAATTCGGCTTTCTTTTGGGCAACGTATTTCGGATCAGGTCCGATAAATAAGGCATCGTCAACGTATATAATAGCAATTACGAGACGTCCTTGATCATCACGATGGATGAATATGCCTGCATCAGAAACTAAACGTTTAAAGCCTAATTTCTTCATGGATTTAGTTAGCGCTCTCCACCATACGAGTGCAGCTTGTTTCAATCCATAGATAGCTCGGCGCAAGCGTAGAACTTTACGTTCTTGGCCTTTGACTTTAAAGCCTTCAGGTTGCTCCATGTAGATTTCTTCTTCAAGTTCGCCATATAAGAAAGCGCTCTTGACGTCCAGTGCGGACACATGCCAGTTCTCGAGTGCTGCTAGCGCTAATAGCATGCGAACAGACTCATAACGGACAACTGGTGAGAAGATTTCATCAAAATCTACACCTTCGACTTGAGAAAAACCTTTAGCTACAAGTCGAGCTTTCTTTCGACCATCAGATTTGATGTCGAATACCCATCTGTTCTTAACAGTCTTGCGATCCGATGGAAGATCAACAAGTTCGAAGACTTTACGCTTGCGAAGTGCTTCAAGTTCTTCGCGGCAAGCAGTCTTCCATTCCTTTTGCTGCGATTCAGGCATTTGCGCAATATCTTGGAAAGTCCATTCTCGAACATTAGAAGGACTTGGTAGGTTTTGATTAGGAATTGCTTTATTAATGAGCAAATTCGCTAACCCTACTCCCCCTTCCTGGGATAGTTTATGCATCAGGGATTCAGCTGTAGCGTGACCAGTCGTGTCGCGTTCAGATGGAGATGATGTGGAACTAGGGCCAGGAACGCGTGAAGCGCCTGATCCACGAGGTCTAGCCTTGCGACCTCTAGGCCTGGGTATAGAGCTGGAGCGACCAGGCTCTACATCACCCGTTGCATTTCTCCAAACTGACTGACGGTCTACGTCCCGCTGTACTTGCGCAGGATTATTTGGATCAGCTTGTTCACCAAATATGTTGCCTGGGCGCTGAACTCCTGTCCGCTGTCTAGCAGAGCGTCTTGGCTGAGAATCGCTCTGTGATGGACCAGATGTTGGTTCAACAGGCGGTGGTGCCGGAGGATGAATCACTCCGTGATCCGCACCTAATTGTTGATCGCCATCTGTTGATCCAATTTCACCCGGAGGTGATCTATCTCCTTCGGAAGCTGATCTGCTTCTGCTCGGTGATGACGGCGGCGGACTCTGCCTCGGCGATGATTGCCGTGGACTCTGATCACCGTCGTGATCAGGTGCAGTGTCCTTTGCAGGTGTAGGAGGTGAAGGACGATGTGAAGGTTCGTCGTCTTCGTCCAAAGATAAAGGAATAAATGATGGACCTGGTTTAGAGGCTACTGGAGTTACACCTTTCGGTTTAGACTCCGGACACTTCGGAAACAGGTTCTCGTCGAAAAGAGCGGTAGCGGCTTTAACGATATAGTTTCGGGAATCCATGAAAAGAAAACCCTTCATTCCCTCTTGATAGCCAATGAACGTCATTAGTTCGGCTCTAGGGGAGAGTTTATTGACTCTCTTATCCTTGGGAACATAAACATATCCGCCACAACCTAATACTCGGAAATGCGAGACATCAGGAGCTTTTCCATACAACCGTTCAAAAGGAGTCTTTCCTTGGAGACGTCCAATGATTGGTGTACGGTTGTAGACATGCAAGGCATGCAACACACAAAATTCCCACCAAGACTGTGGTAAACATGCGTTGAAGCGTAAAGCCTGCGCTTTGTCCATAACAGTCTCATTAAAACGTTCGGCACGACCATTTTGCTGTGGTGTATGCGGTACGCTTTGTAGAATTTTAATTCCCTGGTCTAGTAAGACCTGATCGAATTCCTTCGATTTAAATTCTCCCCCTTCATCCGACATCCATTCTTTGATGACGGCGTTGTGTTGGGTTTTAACCATGGCGATAAAATTCCGCAGAGCCGTAATAGCATTGCTTTTGGCGCGGAGTAAGATTAACCAGCCATGGGAAGAATGATCGTCGAAAAACGTCATGAAGTACTTAAAGCGGTGGTAAGATTCAACCGGAAAAGACTTCAGATCTGAATGGATTCGCTCGAAGGCTCTTGAGGCTCGAGAGCCAGAAGGAGGAAACGACTTTGATTTCATTTTTCCTTCAGCGCATCCAGAGCAAATATGCTCAGTGGGAATTGAAAGATTCTGTGGGAACTTAATGGTGTTCTCCTTTGCTTTTTCAAGCACTCGCTTAGACGGATGTCTGAAGCGTTTATGCCATAGTTTGAAGTTTGAAGATGAAACAAGCGAACCGGCAATTAATTCCTCAGCAGGTGAAATGCGAGTTTGTAACCAATAAATTGGGTCACCAATAGAATGAGGATGGCAAAGCATAGTTTGCTGCTCATTTCTATTCAAGAATTCGAGTTTTCGGCGACTGCCTATAACAACCGAATCTTGTAAAATTTCTCCCATAGACAAAAGTCTAATAGATAAATTCGGGATATAATATACTGGATACAAGCGCGTAGTGCGTCTTGTAAATGAACTGGTTTTGGTCTCAATGATATGATCAAAGAATACTGATCCTTTGCCTTCGCACTTAAGTTCAGTTTGTTTAGATGCAGTATTGATCCTTGGACCATTCCGTAAAGGTTCATAATCGGCGAAATCACCCAAGTTGCCGGTAAAGTGCATAGAAGCACCTGAATCCATGATCCAGTCGGCAAGAATGAGATCATTCATTGGTTTCTTTCCCTTACACTTATCACACAATGCATAATGATCAGACAACGAATTTATTCTATTGAATAATTGATACAAATTGTTCGTCGATATACTACTAAATGCAGCTGTAAGATGAGCGCAATTAGAGTTTGCATTATTGTGTGTAGTGCGAGGTACTTGCCTAAGTGGGTCAAGCCCGTCTACCTCTTCCTCGGTATGACCCATGTCCTCGTCGAGATTGGTAGGGGGTACCTCCTCCACGTCGGTTCCCCAATCCAACTTCTCCTCGATTTCCTCTGAACGTGCGCGTTTCTGAGCTGGCGCGGGGAAATCTTCGAGGAGTCGCTTGGAACTGGACGCGACGACGTTCTCGAGGGCTTCGAGATTGTGCGCGAACCTGGGAGCTTCGAGACGCTCACAGAGTGCTCGAGCGTAAGCGACGTCACTATAGACAGAGTCGGAAGGTACGCTACCTTGATAGGTCTGCGGAGATCTAGTCTCGACTCTCCTGGAGGTAACTCCATTCGGATTAAAAGAAGCGACCGAAGAGGCGCTGGGTCCGATCCGAGATGCCAAGGAGGCAATAGCCGTGTGAGAGTGGTGATGATGGGACGGCTGCTGCTGCTGCTTCTTCTTCTGTTGCTGTTTCCCAGCACGCGATCCACGCTTAAAGGGTTTACCCTTGCCGTTAGGCTTGGGGTTCTGACCCTGGCGGGATTCCCTATAGTTAGGGTCACGCCCCTTGCGTCTGACAGCCGAAAGGCGCATAGCAGAGGCGTTGTTCGTGTCACGGCGCTCAAATTCAGCAACTATAGCGTCGCGAATTTCAGTGAACCTGAGTTCATCTGTTTTCTTTTGCAAGAAGAGAGCCGGGACTGAGTCCCACCTTGCTGGGATAGCGGCAAGAAGAATAAGCGCACGTTGCAGCTGTGTAAGATCCATGCCGTTCTGCTTCAAGCGCTCGAAAATAGTGAGCAGCTCGTTGATCTCCGGCAATGGATTACCAGTTCCAGAGAGTTGGAACATCAATGCCTTTTTGAAATCGGCAAAGATGATGGCAGGACCAGGCGTACTATAGGATTTCTTGAGCTCATCAAAGGTGAGTTTAGAAGTCCCCTTGAGATGATGCTTGAGGGACTGCTTGATGGTGAGCTCAATAGCACCCAAGGCCTGGTCGTCGAGGTTGTCCCATTCGAGGATCTCCCTGTCGCGAGCAGCAACCTGCTCAGCGGTGGGACCACGTTCAGCAGCCTCTAATTTGGCAGGACGAACGTTGAATCCCTTCACCACTTGGTAGAGTCCCTTGAATCTGAGGAAAGGGATGAGTTTGTCCTCCCATTGGCGGAAGTTAGACCCATCGAGGATAGGGACCTGGTTGATGGAAGAGGCGGAAGTTGCGTCGGAAGACATAGCGATAAAAGTTCTGATGAACATAATCAGCATTGTGTCATGACAACATAAATGCAGCCGTAATGGCGCAAATTTAAAAGGCGTGAAACCAATGTCCAGTATAATGGACAGGTACAACCAGTCAAGCCTGACAGCGGCTAATTACAGTGCTTATCATTGTGGCGACCGGGGCCCATAACCTGTCAAAGCATATGCCTAGCCTACCGCAGTGGCAGTGGATTGACTGAGGCTTACCTGATGAATATATCTGATGAGAGATAGAAGCGTATGCGACTTGGTAGTGTGTAAAGCTCTGTCTATTCCAGTAGATACCAACTAGCTTATATACTAAAGTACAGAAGTAACCCGCATAGGAGTCCAAGTGGTACGTACAGTAAGACTAAGGAATTCCGAGTGGTGCTCGGTGATAGAGTGGATATAATCTAATCTAAAGATAGTTTCAACACCTCTCCGGCGAGGTGATACATATGACGCGATAGACAGCTGGAAGTACACTGTGACGACAGGAATGAACATATGAAAGGTCGTATAACCACGTACTCACCTCGAAGTATAATCCCTTGCCAGCAGCAACACAGACACGCAAAGATCTTCCTCAGCCATGCTTTCATCCACGACCAACTTCAAGATGTCCATGACCAACTCGTACACCAACATGCAACGTTTCTGGACCACAGGTTTGTTAGCGGACGACTCAGCCATGATGAAGCAAAGCCACTACTCACATTGCGTTGTGAGGGTACCAGAACGAAATCGCTGAAAAACAGTCATTTTGACACCAATTGTTGTGTTCAGAATCGCACTAGTACATCGTACTAAGTACTATATGGACTTGGTAGTACTACTAGGAACCTAGTAGTGCGCATATGACGAAGAATAAGATAGGTATGCACTGCGTAGTGAATACTAGCTACGCGCGCATAGACGTTGATGTCGTCGTTAGCCCTATATGATTGCGCTAGGATACGCGTCGAAACCTGTAGACCGTATCTATACTCTATTACCAGGCTGGAACCTTACGAGGACATGCTACTGTACATGGTAGACTTCCTAGTAGGTCATATGGCTACACTATACTCGCGCTATGGGACATATGAGATGGGATAGTGAACGAGGACCAACTACCACAGCGTAGAAGGACCCTAGGGGACGAATCAGAGCTATATACCAAATACGGTAGAAGTTGGAGGTGCGAGTCACCTTCGAGAGCAGAGTTACCAGGATTAGAAATGTCCGAGTAACCGGGTCATCGATACGAGGACCATATGGAGGCTTAACAGCTTTCCATATCGATCGGAATATCCCTCGAGCTTCGAGTTGGGATTCCTACTGCTAGTACAGACACTAGTGAGGGACATATAGTCCTATAACAAGGAAACAGATAGGATTCTGTGCCAGGACTGTCCTAGGACATAGAAAATATAATATAGAACTACAAGGGCATAGAGCCTACCTTCCTCGGATACGAATCCGAAGCGTTTCGGTTGAGATCGGACTCCTAGCAAGTTCCGAGCGGAATAACTATGTCCTAGCACCGATATCCGAAACGCACCATGCGGAACAGCGCCTCCGCGCGCCACTTCCTAGCAACCAAAAAGTAATATGACTCGCAGTCCTGCAAAATAATGTCGAATTCCGACCAATATATATCCAAACCTTCCTTTTCTGGTAGATACTTACTTCATATGGACAGAATCCTCTCCTCGTTCTCGTTTCTTGCATAGTTACTATTACTTTATCGTGTCCACTTTCACTTATATGTAAAATATGTACGCTCGCGGGTATATAAGCAGCAGGGTTTCCCCTAGGAAGCTCTCAAGCAATTACCCCGCTATATACGTAGCCCTAGTGCACCAATAGCAGAGTTCTTGTCTTCTATCGTTGACCATAGAGGTGACGTGTGCTTAGAACAATCACTTAGAAAATAAAACCTTGAAAAGCCCTTCTCTATATTGAACTAGAGTTGTGAAAT
Source organism: Paramarasmius palmivorus (assembly GCA_037176845.1). Classification (NCBI taxonomy): domain Eukaryota; kingdom Fungi; phylum Basidiomycota; class Agaricomycetes; order Agaricales; family Marasmiaceae; genus Paramarasmius; species Paramarasmius palmivorus. The sequence continues at coordinate 83,213 of JAYKXP010000155.1, forward strand.
TAGAACTTTGAGATACCCATAGGACAGAGCTAGCGCGTCTAGTCTCTTGCATAGGATTGATTGTTTCTGGACTAGTGTGGAGCCCCACTAGATCCCTCTTTTCACTTGGTGTGGAGCCCCACCAGTGTCGTTAAAGCTTAGTGTGGAGCCCCACTAGCTTATAGGTGGCCTGATTGTCGTGCTAGTTCGACTAGTGTAATCAGTGCCTTTGGTTGTCGTGCTAGTTCGACTAGTGTAACCATAGCCTTCATAGGAACAATAGGTCTTTACCCTTGTTGGGTTCGATAGGTTATTTTGCGTCATAGGAACGTATAGGAATAGTTATAGATAGGTTTATAGGTTGGCTCGCGTTGTCTTGATCATATCGAGACTATATTATCATATTACATTGTTTCATTCATCGCTCGTACACTTCCCTTGTGTCCTAGTGATTTGTAGACGTTCACCTAGTGTGCTAGTTGATTTCTTGTGTCAATTGTACGGATCCTTTGACAACGTCGAACCCCGCTCGCACAACTTGGCATATTATTTCGCTCGTTCACAAGCGTTTTATAAGCCTCACAGCGTTACAAGCCTCCATTAATAAAGAAACTGGCTTGAACCCTCCACAAACCCGATGCTAACTCGGAATAGTCGAGTGGTACAAGAAAAAAAGGTAAAGGGTACCAAATGAGGTAACTGAGTGTCCTACTCGCGTCACACGTGACACGTGACACACGACAGTAACGTCGCCATCACCTCCGATGTACCTCAACCAGATAGAACGTCGCTCCGCTCCCATGTACCCCGAAACAAAGCCCCATCTCTGTTCTGGCAAGCCCAGTAATTCTTCATATCGTCCGATCTGCGGCGCCCACACTTCGCCTTCGACGCACACATCCCTAAGGCAAGCGTAAACAGCTCAATTAACAAATATACACTACCCACTTATAGGATCCAAATCTTTGCAACTTCTCGAGAATCATGTCATGTCAACCCAGCCCAGCGACTGTACCGACAACTGCACAATGGACGGATTTCATCAGTGCATCAATTCCTGTCCACCAAGAGCTATTCAACCGCATAGTGGCCCTTTACCCATGCACTCAGTCAGGTCTACTCGACAGCCTCGAGGGCCTCTCAGGCAGGGATAAGCTGGAGACGGAGATGTACCTTCTCAGGAACATTGCGGTAACAACCTGCTTCCAACTTTCCTTACGACAACACTAAATACACCCTAGGAATATCCAATCATGATGCAGCGACGCTCACCAGCCACACCCATGCTCACTGCACGATTCCAACAGAACATCAAACTTATAGTGGACACCATCCTATCAGTCCTGCCCTCAAACCGGAACCCTGAAGATGTCGTTTCTTCGGTGTCATGCCCCCCGACAACCAACGCCCCAGAAAAGAACATGAACAACATACCAACCCTTTGCCTGTGGGCCGCCGAAGTCACTCGACTCAAATCCTATCTGAAGCAGCACACAGAACGTCCAGTAGACGCAGAAGCGAATGCTTACCACACCGCAACCCTACAGTGGTTGAAAGGAATCGTAGCGAAAAAGCTCTGTCTACCACCCATCTCCGACTCGAATATCAACGCTGCTGCCGATAGGTGTAAGCTCTCTCGCTGTCTAACGAAGACCCTACCACGCTAATTCGCTTTCAGTATTACAGTCTGTACCTTAATACGATGTACAAGTCTCCCAATAACACGCCTTATATATCGTATTTGCCCCATACGTTTACAATCCTCCCGAGAGAACTCCCGTCCAACCATGAAAGTTCAAAAACAGAGATGCGTAATGTACAGGAAACCGACCAAACACGTCGACGAATGCCTCGAGCCATCCGTGCACGCTAGCTTTTTACAAAAATGCCCGATATATGTCGGGGGCCTTATTACAAAAAACGCGGATGCTTCTATTGCTATTATGTTTTACATTAATACATTCCCAATATTTTCAAAAATCTACTTCATGCTGGTAACAGTACAGTTGTTATACAAAAGATGGATCAAGTGCGGAAACCATGTTTTCAAAAACAATCAAAGACAGATCAAGTAGTTTTCAAAAAACAGCCCAAACCCAAAACCTCTGGTTTATCAAAAATAATAGTTAGTTTTTGATAATGAGGCGGGGGAGAGGAGCTTACTTCGTTATCAAAAACAGGCCGAGGACCTGATTTATCAAAAATGACAGTTAGTTTTCAATAACGAGGCTAGGGAGAAGAGCTCACCTGATACGAGGATGTGACATTATTGAAAACAACCCGAGGACCTGACTTATTGAAAATGGATGGGTTTTAGATAATGAGCTTTCTCAGACGGAACAAAACGCACCTTGTGGATCACTGCTCCAGATCACTTTCCTCTCCACTCAGTGAAAGTCGCAGTGCATCTTCAGTCACGTCTTCAGACTCGCTGGAGATACCTTCCTGCGAGCTAGACTTTGCCGATTGTTTTTTCCATTGCGTGGCGAAAGATGCTGCCAGATGCCGGTACATTGAGGCTTGCCTGTACGCATATGCAGAGGCCCCTTCCGCATGAGCGCCCTGAAAACTGGGAACGCTCGCCCTTATTTCCCACTGAGTAGCAGACCATATTAGGGACTTGATGGTCCTCCTCATCTCTTCTGTGACCAGCTGAGTCTCCTCTTGCCAACGTCGGAGCCTGGCATAAGACTTCGCCCACTCCACGCGGAGCCCTGCTGATAGTTTAGCTTGATGAGACAAATACAGCAAAGGAAAAGTGCGTACCAGCATATAGACTTTCGTCTGAAGCAAAACCTCCTCCGTCGGCGGCCCACCATATCCAAGATGTGCCACGATAGCCCTCGCCAGTCTTTTTCAACATCTCATCTCTCTTTGTTCTCCACCTCTTATCTGCTGCCTCTGGCTCCACCTCCAGCTCATTGTTGCCCTCATCGTCATCGTCATCTTCGTCTTCATCGTCGCCCTCTTCATCCTCGTCACCAAAACCCTCCTGGCCATCGTCATCTTCACTCGCTTCCTCATCCATGTCCACCTCCTCCTCAAGTGAACGCCCCATAACCTCTTTCGCTTTCTCCTTGCCAACACTGTGGGTCTTATTTCCCAGCTTCTTCCTTGGAACTCCAATTGCTCTATCCTCAGCATCTTCCATGCACCGGATGTCTGTTGACAATAGCTTTCTCCATGGAACGGCATTAGGATCTCCTCCGCGAAGCATCCTTATAGCCTCCCAAGCATTCTGGTATCGAGATGCATGTAAACGACACTTGGACTCGCTCAGCTGCATTAGCTTGGATGAGCGCCGAAGCCGACCTTGATGCCTCGCTTGAGCGCTTTTATAGGTGTGAAGACGGGATGTGACCAGAAGCTGATTTCGTAGCTCATCCAAGGCCTCAGAGCACTGCGCTTCTCGAAGCCTGAGCTCTATCTTGGCGAAGTCCGCAGCAGGGCAGGCAGCAAGTTGCTCCGGGGAGAGTGAAGAAGGTAGAAAGAGGGGCATGGCCTCCACCTCGTCGGGATTGATGGGTTTTGACTGACGCAAAGAACGCACAATGGGCATCAAGTGGTCCTGCTGGTTGTAGAACCTTGAAGTAATTTTTCTGAGCCGCGTTTGCTTATCAAGTATATCGCCCACTTGCTTGAGAGTATAGCCCATCTTTTTCAGTAGCCGTGACTCTCGGAGCTGACGCCTGCGGAGCTAGTCAGGACTTGCCATAAAGAGTAGAACAACACCCACTGCTTTTCCTCTATATCGAAAGCCGAAAGCAATAGCTCAGTGGGGCCTTTAGTTGATAAGTGTTCATCATCGAGCAATGCCTCATCTAGCACTGCCTGGTCAGCGCTCAAGCTGGAGTACTCCTCTCGAGCAAGCTGTACGCGAACCTCCTGGATTGTAAGACCTGCGTGATAGACTGAACGGGCTGCCAGCTGAGCAGCGAAAACGCACGCACCTTTTTTTGGAAACTCGTATGGATTTGGGCTAGTCTTGTCAGCCTCAAAGTCGTGAACGGCCTTCTTCCACGTCGGAGCTCGAGCGGCCTGGTTTATTGTTTGAGCTCGATGCAGTTCTTCTTGAATGGCGGCCCACCGGACAGCAAGTTTAAGCCTACGAAGCAACAGCACACCTGACCAGAGCCTCAGTGATATGCATGTTCAAATCAAAAGAAAACCTACCCAATCCTAACAACTTTTGCCAGTTCCAGAAGCTCCAGTGATCGTCCAGAGTGTCATGTCTGGACCCAGGACCCATTTCAATGGTGCTGGTTGCGATAGGGCCCTGGCCAGCCCAATTTCTTTCCACCCCCTCACCATCTGTTCGGCCAACACCAAGCGCATAGTTGAGGGAAAAGTTGAGCTGACATTTGATAGTATGCCCATACACATGCAGTTTTGGTATGACAAATAAGAAGTCGGCAAGTGCTTTAGGCCGAACGTCCACAGGCAGCCCCATTATTCGCTCGATAAACCGACGACAGTATTGACAGCAGATGTCATACGAGAGGCACACGTCAAGATCAGGGCTGTGATGTCCAAGTATGCAGGCAATAATCCAATCGATATTGCAGTATCTGGATAGCAGATGAGTTAGCGGTGCTTAGTTTTGACAAAAGAGCACAAACCTTTCTCCTTTTTGCAAATCTCCGACACCGTTGGGCTGAATGAACTCGTGCCGAGCACAGCAGCCTAGCCCCACGCCAGACGAAGAGTAGTTGCCTCGAGCATTCCTCGAGTTGGCATGATCGAGAGCTGCAAGGCCGGAGCAAGTAGACATCTACTTCAGGTGAGCTCCATGTAGTCTGAAATGATGCAGCACATCACCTCTGTTTCATTAGTCATGTCCCGGAGGTACTCTCTATAGCGACCGTCCTCAACCAGGTAAGCAAACCCAGTCCCAAAGCCGGGATCGGCATCTTCGTTTGAAACCAGCTTCCGTTTAAGACGGAAGCAGGCGTCTACTGCAAGAAAGAGCCTGTATATGAACCTAGTTTCCTCAGTACAAAGTAGAGACTTCATGGCTTGTATCGTACCTTTGCTGAGAGCTTGCCTGAAGCCAGTTATCTGGTAAGTTGATACCAGGACGTGGACATGCCGGGCAAATCACAGCAAGCTCTCCGGGGCGTGTTTCGCTAATATCTCTCACACCATCATTCCCTCGACCTCCTCGCTTCAACAACTTGAGGTGGCGCCACTGTCGAATGGCCCTCCTGAACTGGGCGTATCGTTTCTACAAAGTGAGTCAGTGAACTAGGTCAGATTAACGACATAAAAAAAGCAACCTTGAACGAGAAGCTGCCCGCGTTATCTGTAAGGTTTTCCAGTCCACGATAGTAGTCATACGCCGTCACTTTGCCCACTAGAGTCATGGTGTGGAAATGCTCTAGTAACCGAAAGGTAAATGCAGTCTTGGGGACCTTTGCGGTAGCCGGATACCACTCGTGTCGTAAAAGCTGTTGGTGCATGTGAGCGAGGCTACCAGCGTTCCCACATTCGCAGTATTGAATGCGAACTCGATGGAAACCATTGGTGTGAAGGACGGTAAAGTTGGCGGGAGCGCTCGTATTTGGGGCCGGACAAGGAGTATTGGATGTGTGTCCCAATTGAACGACGAGGCCAAGACTTTCAAGAGAAACACGTTGAAAGAACCTCCCGTTCCAAAACTGAAGGAACATTAGCTAGTGTGAAAGGACGTAAAAGAGCGGCCAGACCTGTATCACGTCTAAAGGTCGCTCCCGATGAAGGTCGACAATGCACCCTTTGCACATCAGCTCCATTGAAAAGCAGTCGCGGCATCGGTATTGCGGTAAATGTCCCTTCTTCTTGCATCGACGACAGCAGTCCTTTGCATTGTCCCCACGGCCCTCTCCCACCATAAGTATACGGAGATATTCGTCGCGAAGGCTCATCCAATCAAGATTATCTCCCTACATATTCGGTCAGCACACCTTCCACGCGTTAGAAGAGGCTCAGCTCACCGCATCGGTTGTCCGTTTGCGTTTATTAAGTTTTGTTTGTGCCGGAATCTTATCCCCAGAAGTTGAATAAAGACCCCCGTCTATAGTCTGAATATCGTCGTAGACTTCGTCAACGTGCATGTCGGCGATCCCTTCTGAAAGGCTCTGACTGGGAGCGGACGATGTATCTTGCTCGGAGGAAGACACTGGAGGTCTCATTTTGAGGGGTACTGTGGTCACTCGACGTCTATCCGCAGAGATGGAGGATGTAACGACCGACGCCAGAATTTTAGTCTTCTTGCTAGGAACTTCTCCATCAGACAAGTCGAGGTCTTCCGGGGAGTATTGAGAAAGAGAGGGAGCTTGCTTTCGATGTCGCTTACTAGACATGAGGCCTGAGAACTGAGAACTGGGGGAGAGGAATGTGAAAGCTACAGACCTTTTATGTGGCCGGTCGCTACCTCATGGTGGTTTGTTGATTGGAAGCAGTCGTGGGAACAGGAGGGAAATGGTCCGAGGAACGTGCACAACCTTGTCACGTGGAACTCAATTTGGCGCTCTTTCCGAATGTTTTCAAAAATAGGGTTTTCAGGAATGGAGTTCCTGGAGAATGGCTATATTGTACAACAAGAAACTAGAACCTGATTCTGAGGGGGAAAAGTTATTATAGATGAGTGCGGTAGCACCTTCGAATCAGTGAGGGGTTGGTAAGGGCTAGGTACGCTGCCAAGTTATTAATAGCTAATATAGTATCGTACAAGAAAAGTATCTTAAGCAAACGCGAGCAGCCCAGTGACGGTTCTTCGTATGTGCAAGATCTACGAAACCTTCTGCAACAAAACCACACGTTTAATCTGGTCAACTGACATCTGAGAGATCTACACGGTGACGTTGGAGCTTTGGGAGTAATGAGACTCGGTTTTCCTTCGCTTGGATGGCTGACCATCAGCCTCAGTAGCTTCTACGAACACATGGCCTGAACAATTCGAGCAGCCCTTTCGAAAGCTGCTATCTAAGTTGCGTTTTGGTTGAGAAACGCCGTCCGAGAAGCTACATGGACTAGAAGTGACATATAGGTGTGTGAAATTAGTGATAGAAGGGCCACGTACTTGAGTCTCGCACATAGGACCTCAAGCGTTTCCCCCTTCCGACGTATGTACTGTACCACGATAATCTCATCACTGAGTTCTGCTTCTGGCTTGTACGATGGCGATAGCAGAATACGAGGCTGAGCACATGGCGGAGGTGTGAGGTAATCGTTTGCAGGATCGGCTTCCATCGACATCTCCGGGGGCGAATTACTGTGGTTCAGTTCGAGTTAGTGTTGATAAAGACAGATACAAATAATATGCCTGAATGAAACCCAGTTTTCCAAAGCACGTTCATCTTCAATGAGAGAGATCATCAGATGTGCAATGAAGGAGCGATGTGGGCCTGGGTAATTCAGTAAAACGTCCACGAGGTTCTGCTTCGACAATACGGCATTACTGTACATGGGGTACCGGCTATGAAAGGCATACGGAGTGAGATGGGGGCAATTTAGACCCCGGCGGGGATGCCTGTTCTCCATGCATCGACGGCATGAACTCTTTCCTCGACCTCCCTTGACTCTCTCATGACAGAAGCCAAAGCCCAGAGGGTATCAACGAGACCAAGTTGTCCGTCGTTTGCCTGTTGATGTTGACCTGCTGGCTTACTTCCCTTCCCTACTCCTCTCGATTTCTTGCTTCCTCCGCCTTTCTTACCTCCTCCGCCCTTCTTGCCTCCTCTGCCCTTCTTGCCCCCTCCGCCTTTCTTGCCCCCTCCACTTCTACTGGATCGACCGCCGCCCTGATCGTAGTCGCCATCCTCATCATCGTCGACACCGTCTTCATCCTCGTCTCGCTCGGAGGAGCTATAGTTAACATAGGGTCCGCCGCCAAGCTGGTAGATGTCCTGTACAACCTTGGTGAAGTCGTCGTAGGCCTGTCCCTTTTCGGCAAATGCAGCGAGCGCCACACACCCGTAGTGGTAGTCCAATAGGTTGTCCGGCACGCGCTTGGTATAGTGCTCACGAAGCGGCTGCCTGGTCAGCTTCCCGTCCCATATCTCCGTTTCCGCCTTCAACGCGTCAGATAGAGGGCCAACGAAAAACTTGTATATCAACGATAGCACGTGAAATTTGACGATTCTTTCGCCTGGATCAGAGGGAAGCTTTTCTCTGTCGGCCTCCTTATCAGAAATCTTCACATGTGACCTGGTCATAAATTGGTTGGGGACCTAGGAAGAACTCAGCTGGGGCCTACAGCGGTGGCAAAATGACTCACCCTCAAAAAAGCACACACCGGAGGTATTTTCTGGCCATTCTCCTTCATCTCTCCCAGATATGAGTGGAGCTGCTTTGTCACAAGAAGGCCGTTGCGAACGTCATCTATCCTGCGAATGCTTCCTCCTGTCATGAACGAAATGTACTTTCAATGAGTTAAGCTGAGTCTAAGTGTATTCTGAACTTTGAAGCCTTACCTTGTCGCCCTTGCTATGCGGTATGAGGTGTATGGCATGGCATCCGTTGGCGTGAGTTTCGAAGTCCAGCGTGGGCAAGGGCAAGGTCAGGCGCTCCGAAACAACGCAGTAGGGGTACCTCAAGGAGCTCCCAGCGAGCATGATTTCTTTTTCGTCACGGTGGAGCACTTTGTAACGGAAAGTTGGATCCCTGGACTGCTTATCGTCGTCGACACTGGTGCGCTCCAGCATAGCTTGAGGATCTGCAATGAAGCCTTTCCTGTAATCTGTTTGACCATTATTAGAGAATGCCAGTACAAATGTGCTCCTGTGCTCACCGACTTTGTAGTAAAAAACATCGCCCTGGCTTGGCAAATACGAGCTTCCAACCTTGAGCGCTCTTCCGTTGTGTTTAAGCGTTCCATTCGTAGGAACTATGCACCACAGTAGGTAGCGCAGCCATCGAAGGGTATGATTGGTGACAGTAGAGGCAATGACGAGTGGGATTCTGAGCTTCAGGTGCTGCCTGACTACTGTGTGTTTCTCTGAGCCTGGAACGGAGATATTGCAGTGAACAGTAAAGGTAGGAAACTCCTCTTCAGGTAGAAGCTGTGCAGGATCTGGCGGTTCGGATGAGGGTTCTGGGGTCGTCCTGGTTAAAGTGGCCATGGTGAGGGAAGGTCACAAAGGAATGTTGCCAAACAAGAACGCATAGCCCCATGACCGTTTCTCACGATGTCTAGGGCAATGATGAGTCAGACCAAGCCGTCATGCATTCGTTCATGAGACCAAGACAGGGCCGAGCTAGAACCAAGCAGAGCAAGAACCTGAGTTCCAAGGAATGGGCGCATTAATGAGCCATCGGTGTTACGGTACTAGAGCTGAGATCTGACAAGTCTATCGTAGACTTTCTTGGATGACGAAGGCAAACAGCGGGATGCAAGCGGGTTGTATTGAGGTGCGATGGGCATATTGGTTTCATATAAGTTGACCAGGGGTGTCAGAACTGGGAGAGGGCAATGGTAGAGCGTAGGTAAGAGGCTACAGGAACCGGGTATGCGTCGTGATTTAATTAAATAACATGACTCGTTGCGCATTGTCGACCAAGTGTCGACATGATGCAGAGTGCTCTAACATAAGTACTAGAAATGTAGTAGTGGATGAATCGAAAATGTCCGTAAAAGGCTGGTATATCAGAAATGCCACTCGTCAAAACCTTCAGTACTGCGGTGAGAGGAAACGAACGAACGACCAGCTTGTCGAAGGAGGGGGCTCTCGGCCTAGCGAACGAGTTAGCTGAGAAGATTTGATGGGTGCTGGAAAATACCTCTGCATCGATGTCTCCGTCTTCCTGCTCAGAGTCTGTAATCTCAATAACCTCCGCTTCACGTTTAGAGCCGGACCTGGAGGCTACAGAAGTTGACGATTGGCCGGCGTCTTGAGGAAATGTAGTGCCTATGGGCGTTGTGGAAGGGGCCTCCATGCTGACATCGTTTCCGGGGCCGCGATCTGAATCTATATCTGCAGTGAGGTCGATTGGGTTTTGATAGGTAGCGTCGTTTGTGAGGTCAATGACATCCTGTGGTTTGTCGGAAGGACGTAGCGTAGCGCTTGCCATTGCCATCCCTCTCAGCCGCAACCTCTGCGCTCTCCTTTCCTGCTTTGCCTTTTTCTCCTCCTTTCTTCTCTTCCTCCTAGCAGCAACCACGGGGTCTGAGGCCAACGGCGGCTCGAACATGTCTATTCCAAACCGCTTCGATAGAAATTGGTGTCAGACTGGCGACATGGCGGGAGTGAGCGTACGCACCGCGGCTACCTCATACATGTTGATTTGTGAGCCCTCATCTCCCAAAATTTCGGCTACGTCCCTGACAAGAGAATTAATGAAAGGAGTTGAAACAAAGAAAGAAGCTCACGCAGCCCAGTTGAATTTGACGAAGCGGATCTCCGAGCCCATGGAGGAGAAGTAGGATGAAGCGATCACGTTACTCTGCGACTAGTGTGTCATTGTGACCCGGGTTTCTTCTTTCCCACTGCCAGCGCATCTTCTTCCCGCCATCTTGTGTCCCATCTATCTCCTTGGCCCATTCAAGGCTTTTCAACATGGCGTTTAACGGTGTGTGCTTTAATTGCTGCCTACTTGGTTTCTTCACGATGATCTGGGTGCGTAAGCCAATCAAAGGGCCGGCCCCAGACTACGCGTGAATAAAGCCCATGCACGCCTCCTCACACGATGGTCTGAGCGCGTAAGCCTATCAAAGGGCCGGCCTCAGACTACGCGTGTGCTTCTCTTCGCCTCTGGTTCCACGTAACGAAGCGCTGTGTCTAACTTCTGCTCCAGGCTCAAACTTGCGAGCGATGCGCTTCTGCTCCTTCGATCTTGGGGCTGCCCTGGAAGACGAGAATGCGAATCGACTGAGGGAGGAAGACGCCGGTAACTTCCTAGATGAAGATCTAGTTCTGGAACATGAGCTGAGCCCTAGTGAGCTGGATCGACCCGCCAGCCAATCGAATGCCGCCGGCTCCTGCTTTCCAGCAGAAGACAATGTGCCCCCACCGCTCACCTCACGTCAAAGAAGAAACCGCCGGAAGACAGAGATGAAGAGGGCAAGGCGGAGGGAAGAAGCAGCACGTCGAGATCAGGAGGTCCAGGTTTCCGGCTACGTGCTCGGCTGCGCAAAAAAAGCGCAGCCTTACACGCTTGACGACTTCAACGCTGCTACTTTGCCTATATCTGACCCCGGCTGGATAGGGAAGGGGGATGCAGCTCCGGAGAGCTTGCCCAAGGCGCAGGAGCTCAGGTATCTTAACTGGAATGGAAGGTAAGCACGGTGCATAAATCGAAGTGATTTTCACTGACCTGCTTGGTTTGGCAGGGACACAGTTGCTCTCCTTGATGGCAGAGATCGCCTATGGGCTCTGCTAGGGGCCCCTCCTCCTGGGGCAAAGGATTGGGGCAAGGTCAACGAAGGTTTGGTTGATGCCTTTCAGAAGTACGACGAGTCCTCTACCTTCAGTAAAGAGGACATGCAAAACCGGAGATCAGGTGGAGAGTATGGCCTCAGAGATGAGGGCGTCTCCTTTGCAGGGGGTAAAACCAAGCCTGGTAACATAGCCGTCCGTGGAATCAAGAACCGAGCGGCACTGAGGGCTTTCTCGGAGAGCCGGTATCTTGGGCGAGTCTTAGGGCACACCGGTCGTAAGCGCTTTCTCTTTTGTGATCCACCTTTGCTGACAGCTGAACCAAGGGCTTTACTGCACTTTCGCAAACAAACTGGCGCGAGAGAGTCGAAGGGTGTTCGGGGAACTTAAAGCCAAATTCCCTGAAATCAACTTCCCTTCTCACCCGAGCGCTGGTGGCAACTGCTGGGCAGCCAGGTGCCTTAACTCTGCTGGAAAGTCGAAGTTGGCACGCGTATCCACAAAGCGCCATGCTGATTACGGGAACTGGGCACCCAATTGGTGCTGCGTCACTGCCGTAGGGAAGTTTGATCCAGACAAAGGTGGACACCTTGTGTTTTGGAACGTAGGGCTGGTGGTGAGGTTTCCACCGGGCTGCAGCATTCTTTTCCCCTCGGCGCTTATCACCCACTCAAACATCCCTATTCAGGAAGGAGAAACCAGGTATTCCATAGCCCAGTATTCTCCGGGGGGCTTTTTCGGTGGGTGTACAATGGGCATATGACAGATGAAGACTTCCTGAGCTCTGCTGATGAGGAGGCGCTTAGGAAGAGGTCGGAGGATAAAAGCAGAAGGTGGAAAGAGGGCCTCGGGCTTTTCACTAAATGGCAGGAGCTGGTGAGGGGAGATTATATGGGACAAGAGCTGGGCGACCTGAGCGAACTAAGTGAGCTGAGCAGCGAAGAGGAGGAGCCTCCTAAGAAGCGTAAAAAGATATGATTAAACACCAATCTGTACATCTTCATTAGATTTGCTTGTTTTCGTCTCATTGCTCGAAAAGGTAGACACTCACAGATAAGATACAAATCGATATTTTCTCAAAAACTCTGGAAACTAGCCATTTTTTACAAAAGAAAAACAAGGGCTAACGCTGCTCTCAGCCCCTGCACGTGCAACATCTGACCAAGGCATAATTTAAGCGAACGTCCCGCTTTCTCCTGAACCGCTACCTGCACCTGCAGACGTGGAAGAGACGGCCATGCCCTCCAGCAGCCAGCGAAAGCTTATCGCCAGCTCGCACTCCAAGGCTTCCAAGGCTTCCAAGGCTTCCAAGGCTAAGAAAGGGCCCACGGCAGGCTCAAAGTCGAAGTCGAAGTCTAAATCGAAGTCTAAAGGCACGAAAGAGAGCAGCGTCTCCAAGCCCAGCGCCGAGCTCAGTTCTCCCGCTGCTGGCTCTTCTGCTCCCAACGCAGGCTCCCCCGCCACAGAGACCTCTTCAGACTCTACTTCTACCTCTGACACCTCTTCTCCTGCCCCTGGAGATGAGGAGCCCAAAAGGCGCGGTAAAAAGTCAGACTGGCCGAAAGAGGAGGAGCGCGTTCTTATTGCGAACATCCCCCTGTACAACGCATGTGGTCATAGCAAGGCTCCTTTCTGGGCTGGGTTCTTCCCCATGTGGTTTGACACATTCCCCAAGTACCGACCGGTGGATGGGGTAGAAGACGATGATGAAGATGATGAAGATGACGAAGATGACGAAGATGACGACAATAACGACGACGACAATCTTCTTGAAGAGGACGACGGCGAGGGCGGTGCTAAAGAGCCGTCTTCGGTAAAGCCAGCCGTGGTCTCTAGTTCTCCATCTGGCTCCGACGAAGTTGGCAAGTCTTCTGGCCTTGCAGGTTCCGTCGAAGGACCCCAGCCTTGCTCAGATGCGGCAGCTGCCTCTACCTCAGAGGATAAAGGGAAGGCTGTAGTGATGACCCCAAAGCGGTGGAACAGGGTGAAGAGGGTGAGCGCCATTTTAACTGAGTTGCAGCGTAGCTGACGCCTTCCTATAGAAAATCATTAGATACTTTTATAACCACAAGAACAAAGACAAACGAGCTGACACAAGAGGTTGGAAGCCTTACCTCAGAAGCGCCTTGGCTGATACCTCTCAACGTCCGTCCAAGCTTCCCTTACACAAATTTTATATGTCCCATCCCAAGTATTCCGACAAATGCCGCAAAGTTTATAAGAAAAGGTACCCCGACTTGGGCGAACAGGACAAAGGCGAGGTCGAGGTCGATGGTGCTGACAACGGTGATGACGAGGATAGCGACGACGAGGATAGCGACGATGAGGATAGCACCCTTGACCCTCGAAAATCTTCGGGGTGGGCTGCAATGGCGGCGGAGGAAAAGAGGAAGGAGCTTGGGAAGTTTGCTCTCGCACTTCGATGCGAGGTTGCACAGACCCTGCTCAGCAAAGAGAGCAAGAAGGTTAGAAAGGCTCTGGAAAAGGAGAACGAAACGTCCTACCAGGCGAAGCTCAAACTCTGGGAAGCTGGTACAAAGAAAAAAGGAGCTAACATGGACGATTCGCCTGAAGCAAAGGAGCAGTGAGCTTTCCCTGTTAAGAAACATTTTTCAAAAGAAACTCACGTACTGTCCAGGAGATGCACGAACATGAAGACGGTTGGCCAAACCTTGACGGACGACATATCCGATTTGACAGACCTCACCGTCTGTCTGGTCGTAGGAAAGCCCCCAAAGAATCCAGGCGAGAAATTCTCCATCGAATTGTACGTGTTTCTTCCTTCGAGGCCATAGCTTGGGGGCTGAGAGACGGCAGCTTCCATTCCGGTAAAAATAAAGACGGAAAGAAATGGGATGAATGGGACCAGGAGACCTTCCGAAAGTCAGTCTTCAACCACTTTTTCAGATTCCTTCGAACTTGCGAGGGCGGCGGTAAAGGCGGCGGAGGAGAAAAGCAGCCATGCGAGGCTGACAGTGGGGGAAGGAAGGAAAGAGAGAACAGCAGGTCCTCCCTGAACCAAGGTGCCTCACATGATGACATCAAACACGTTGTCTTGACCGTTTCGACAGATCCGAAAGACACCGGGTCCGTTGCTGATCGCAACGAAGAAGCATGTTCCACGCCTCAAACGTCCGTTGCTGAGGCAGTTTCCTTCGCCCTAAATGACATTGAAATTGATAGCCCCCGTGAGTCTCACTTTGATTTCACCGCTCTGCTCCTCACGATAGGGTCAGAGACCGCCCAAGAAGGAACAATCGCTGATTCTGGTAGGCTTCCCATTGTTAGTTGTTTCTACCTTGTTCACTGCCTGTCTAGGGAATGCTGGGGCTGGAGAACGTGGGATAGACGAAGAGGGGCGAGTTGAGGACTCCACCGATGTAGCTCCGATGGATGTTGACTCTCTTCGTGGTGAGCTTGATTCCAAACACACCTTGTCCTCGCTCATGCAGGACATTAGGTGACAAGGCGCCGTCACCAATGAACATCGACCCTGCCGACGTTCAAGCTGCAGGTGAAGGTGCGTAAACGTTATTAGACAACGAGACTCTCCTAACTTTCTATGGACGATAGCACCTGTTATCACCAAGGAAGGCGGACCAAATCGAGACTCCCGGAACCCAAAACGACCTGTGCCTAGGCCCATCCCTCGTAAAAGCCCCATCGTAGACTACAGCTCTGAAGAGAGCGACTCAGACGAAGGCCAGGACAAGGCAGATCAGTTCTCAATTCCTCTCGACCTTCCCTCGAGGATGCAGCAAGCCCTCGACATGGTACCATCAGGAGAGGTCGGCGATTGGGTCAGGCGTGCACTCCAGGTGGTCTGTGCATCCGAGGCTTTGAACTCTGTTGCAGTCTGGCAGCATCTGGTTTACGCCTTCGTTGCTCTGGAACGTTCCTACCAGTTTGTCAACCCCGTTCGGCACTGCCTCCCCTCTTTGAACCGTCCTTCTGAGCTCAAGCCTTGGT
Organism: Paramarasmius palmivorus; assembly: GCA_037176845.1. Lineage (NCBI taxonomy): Eukaryota > Fungi > Basidiomycota > Agaricomycetes > Agaricales > Marasmiaceae > Paramarasmius > Paramarasmius palmivorus. The sequence goes on from JAYKXP010000155.1 coordinate 98,515, forward strand.
TTCAAGAAGGAAGAACAAACGAGTACCCAAAAGGAATGAGGAAGACTAAGCCCTTCGTGGAGAGCTATTGGGAGTATTGGAGCACTCTCAGCCCCAGCTGGAGGACTCGACTTGGAGAACGCAGGTTGTCTCGAACGGAGCAGGGCGATTGGAGCTCCTTGCAGTACCCTGGTCAGAATGGGATGCTGCTGCCGCTTGTCTGCCTAAAGTGGTATTTCACGATGGAGGCTGTAGAAGGAGGCTCTGTGGATTGGAAGGAAGCAGCAGAAGATCTTCTCTGGGCATATGGCTGCCTAGAAGAATGGACCACCGCCCATCCCTTCCAGCTTCAAAAGGCACCCAGTTCATCTCAAAGTCGACCACCCGCATCTCAAAGTCGACCACCCGCATCTCAAAGTCGACCACCAGCATCTCAAAGCCGATCTCGAGGTCGCGTATCTTCGCAAGGCGGCACGGCTCAAAAACGCTCACCATCAAGCGCGCCGTCTAAAGAACCCGCAAGCAAGAAGCCCCGGTGTAGCTAGCGTGTTTTCCCCAAGTATGTGCTTTCACACTAAGCGATCCTATCTAACATACATTACCCAGACAACGCTTTCGATAACCAACGCTCCGTCCGCTCCTCGGTATTTTTTTGATAACAGGACGACCTCGTTTTCAATAACTCAGCCAGTATATTTTTTGATAACCAAAGTTCCACTCCTCAGCATCTTTTTTAATAACCGGACGACCTCATTTTCGATAACCAAAGCTGTGCTCCCCGTTTGTTTTTGTTTTTTTTTCGATAACCCTCGTTGTTTTCAATTAACCTACATTTGAGTGCCTAGTGTTTTTTAGCTCACTACTCATGCACCCTGCTTCTTTTCAAATATAACAAACACCTTTTGTTATGCCTATCTTTTTGAAAACGACCCCTTTTTTATCCTGTAAAGTATCTCATACTTTTTTTTGAAAACATCCTGGTTTTGATTCAAAGCACTATTGAAAACAAGCACCGTCCACGTTTTTTGTAATAAGGCCCCCGACGTATGTCGGACATTTTTGTAATAAACCTACCGCCTCGACTGAACTAGGACACGTCGAGAGTATGCGACAAAAATAGGGAAGTATTCTACGCCTACTATTTTTAATGATCGTTTTGACGATGATACTCGTATCACGTCGGTCACTATGACTATGGTCGACGATGAAGGTCAGACTCGCCATTATAAGATGGAAGATCTGGACGTCGGAGACTCAGTTATGTCTGACTTTCTTGCTCAGTGCGCAGGAGCACTTTTGAAGTCACCGGAGGCCACGAAGCTTTTCGCTATGGTCACTGGGATCATAGAGATCACCATTAACGGTGTCACTTTCCTTGCTATGATTGATACGGGTTCAGAGTTGAACATAGGCAGTATCGATCTTCCAGATCGTACTGGTTGCGCAGTTGATTTCGGTGGTAGAAACTGGAGCCTCAAGGGCATCCATGGACAGCCAGAGCCTCTTCAAGGTGTTATCGTTGGTGCACCTATGAGGATCGGCGGGCATGACTTCCCTCATCATATTTTTATTTCACACAAGAAGATGGAGAAACAGGACATCATTCTAGGACAACCGTTCTTGGTTTGGTACGGAGCTCGCCTTCAGTATCACTGGAGCGGCCACGTCAAGCTCTACCTTTGGGAAGATCCCGACGTCCAGAAAGCTCCTTCGATTTCGATTTCCATCACCAATCCCAAGGACCCTCGTATTAAAGCTTCAGTTAACGCTTCTCAATTCTTCCTAGCCGATCCAGATCCGATTTCGTTTCCAAGAGCCTCTGTTGGATGAGGTCGGAGACAGAGGAGTAGTTTTTATTGAGGAGCGCGCGTAAAGACGGTCTTCCGAGTAGTCTCCCCACTGTTTTTTGGGGATCGCTAGACGCTCTATGTAAAGGGCGACCATAGACTCAGAGTTTGATACCTTAGTCTATCGGTCTTCACTAATAATGATTAAGTTTCAACTTCTATATCGATATGTCATTTCCTCTGCGAGTTCTTCATCTACTGATGCATCACTTCAAGAATTCCTCTTGGATGCGACGAGTTTTTCTCCTGCCACCTGTTCAACAGGTATATTCTTGTAATGCAGCTACGACGCTCGGATGTACATGCCCGTTGCTCGCATGTATCCGACCGGTTACCTATCGTACTTTACCTAATCACTCTGGCTCAAAGGAGTTCATGCCAATTACGCCTCCAGAACTTCTTGAACTTCCCATACATACCTCACCCCCGCAAGAGAGACTTTGACTGATTACAACGGTGACCGGTGTAACAAAAGAGCGGGTGGAGTTTAATGTGGGCGAACGTAGACGAGACGGTTCGCGCAGATTTCATCCGCTGATGAGCGGGTCTCATTTTCCAACATAGTCTTCGACGAGGAAAAAAGCTTTCGCTGTTTGGTTTTAATTGAAAAGAGGTTTCTTTTTCTAGAGACTTCATCGCCGACTAATGAAATCCCAACATCGAGCACGTCCTCTTGGCAGCGGAAACCTATCCAGATTCCGTCCGCGTTACTGAGAAAAGGTGAAGCAAACAGGTGTACGCTGAGAAATGGCTGGCCGATTTGAGGCTACAACATCGAGTTATCGATCGCCTATGTTTCCTGTCCTCTAGAGAACGGCTCGGTGCGTTGGTTGTTAATCTAGAAGAATTAACGCACGGTAACTATAACAAGATTCTTCTCTTCTCCTCAAATGTCAACGGAATTTGCCGAAGACTATCTGGCTATGCTACTTACGGTTATTCGATTTTATTTTCAGGTTTGATTGCAAGATGGGTACATTTGCGGTTCAAGCCTCTCCAATGCTTTCCATTCACCAGCGGGAGCACGTGACAGCAGTGTACCTTGGTTCAATTGTTTCACGAATTCAGTTCAGAGTTTCAGCGTTGCGTAGAGCACGCACTAAAGGTACGTACAGGATGTAGCACCAACTTTATCGACGTTTTTGCCTTAAGGGTGCACGCTCGCGGTACGAGGTGGAGCCATTTCTGGAAATTCAAAATTCGACGTTTCGTTTTCGAGTATGCCCAGAACCTAGACCGGTCCTACTTCGGTACTCTGATTAATGCAGGTATCACGGCGTCTGGATCTAAGGCGATTTTGGGTGGCGTATCAATTGAGATAGTGGCGACTATTGTTAGTCTTGAGGGTGGGATCATCTCGCCAGATCTGGTTAGAGAAGGATCAGACATTGGAAGACGCCTGAAAACGTTTCGATAGTCATGTACAGTCTTATGGATCGCGGTGACCCTGGAAGACGTATTGTGTGTTTGGGTTTATTTATTATCCCCTATTCCTCAACATTCCCCAACCACTACCAAACCACACAACCAATAACATACAACCCCTCATACCCTTACTATTTTCTATTCAACCAGTGTATACCCGCTTCCAAGATTCCCATTCCAATCCCCATCTCCCAAAATAAATCCCCGAAACCCACCCACCCCCGCTCCCTATTCCCATACCTAACCCCCCCCCCCCCCGAACTATACTGACCCCCACGTCTCCGACCCCCGCTGCCTCCCCCCACGCCTACCCCTCCGTTCGAACGCCCCTTTCCCCCCTCCCCCCGAACCCCCCGAGGGGCCTCCCCCCGTCATCTGCCCCCTCTGGGAGTCGCATTCCCCCTTCACCTCAGAAAAGGCGCAGGTTGGGGCGGTATACCATAAGTTCTGTGGAGGGAAATCGCGGCCGGTCGCTTTATGGAATCGTTGTACGTTCACTCGAAAGAGGAGCAAAACCTACCGGGCAGCCCTAAGATCATGAACTCTATGGGAATATTCAGAGCTTTTCGTGAACTACGGCATCGCGATATGGGGCTACACTTTAGGCTTCAATACACTTGACGCTAAGTCGTTACCTAAGATGCTGGGACATGGATGAAGTTACCTAACCGCACCTATACTCCGGTGGATAGCTGGAATACGCCTCTTCGATTCGAACTGAAACTTGTACAGCAGCAGAGTCAATCAGTACTCGATGATCTATTTCATCGCCGTACCCGGAAGCTCCCTGGAGATCCTACCTCTAAGGGAGTAGTATCTGAGACGTTCCTGGATGCTTTCCTCTCATACACAGTTTACGCTGGAATCACTCACTCTGAGAACGACTCTAACTGAGGCGGTTCTGGTATGCTCTGGGATCTTATTCATATCAGCTTCAGATGTCGACCTACGCCGAACGATTGGTCTGGTGGAGGTCGTCCTACCTTTTTTCATTTAATCTTCGATTTCACTGGTACCTTTTGCATCTTTCGAGTCTGCACAATGACGATTTTACGTCTTCAGGTATTCGGAAGAAGGTTCAAGTGAGCTAGAATTCTACCGGATTTCTACGTTCGAACTCGTCATCTGTTGAAGTATCTAGATCTCTTTTCTTCTTGGGGCGAAGATAGTTGAATTAGTTTTGCTTGGAATTTCTCACTACGTTGAGTGATGCATGTCATATCATATCTCAACGGAGCCGGTCCATTTGTTTTGGCGTTCGAGATCCGGGTTGGTCCAGACCTTTCTGCGGCAGAAGTTCGCACAGTACTTGGGGAGAAACGTGTTCGGTTCCAGAGTGTGTAACAGAACCACAAAGTTTAATAGATCCGTTTTCACAAAGCAAGCTCGACGTTTTCTTATATATGAGTTCTCGTTTTGTGGTACGCGCCCAGAAGAAGAAGTTCTAACGACTTCCACGCCTGGTTGGTAGAGGAAGAAGCAGGCCTCGAGGATTGCCGGGGAGTTGATGGCGCAAGTCATGCTTAAGCTGGGCCATAACAGGGCGTGATGTTCTTAAAATTAGTTCTTGTTCAAGATTCTACTCGGCCGAAAATGCTTTCAGGGACTCAGTCGCGTAAATTACGTTAGCTGTGCATAGGAGCTGCCAGGGACTGTACATTCCAGATATGCCTCTCGTTCCATACATGA